>CAJHQP010003526.1:0-66413 GCA_905132765.1 Moricandia arvensis
GAGTGATAGTATGCCCACAGTCCTTAGATGTTTTGCTTTTAATCAGATCCACCGTCCAAAAACCTTTCTTTTTCTCTCATATGCCTACTTTTTTCTTAAACCATTCTCATTAATTTGCCAACTGAACTCAATTCTAGTTACAACTCACAAAGAGTGAGTTACACAAAACCAGGATTATTTGTGTCTGAAAATTTACAGCTGTCTCCATATTGTGTGCC
The DNA here is from genome assembly GCA_905132765.1 of Moricandia arvensis. Classification (NCBI taxonomy): domain Eukaryota; kingdom Viridiplantae; phylum Streptophyta; class Magnoliopsida; order Brassicales; family Brassicaceae; genus Moricandia; species Moricandia arvensis. Next base: position 219 of record CAJHQP010003526.1, read on the forward strand.
AATTTCAGTAATTCTCTCAACGATTAAAAAAGTCATATTGTGTCTCTCAGTATAACTCACTCGAAATATAATTAACCAATGGTTTGTTTTCTCTTTCCTGTTTTCACTTTTTAAGTCTTACTTTATTCTTCATCTTTTAATTTTTTTCTCAACAAAATAAGAAGTCTTTTGTTCTTCTGCTGATGCTGGGAGCAACGGAAAGTAATCTTGGTTAGTTTTCATGTGCCTGCCTTTTAATTTTGCTTTTTCCCCTTGTTTATTTGTGTACAGGTAGGTGAGGCAGCCAGGTTGGTGGGTGACTATGAAAGCTGCAATCATCACGTTTTTATTGAAACTATGATTGCTTTGGATTAGAAAACTGATTTATTTTGGCGCAAAAAGTATATAGAAAAATTGTTTCAGTGCAATCTATACTGCACCAAGTTACAACAGCTAATTTGTTTCATTTCATTATTTCCCTATAATGTAACAAGAGCAGTTCCATTTTTAGCAAGATAAAAAAAATCAAAACAATAAATACTGATGAGGTTCTTAAATTATGAGATATGCACACATAATTTCTCATATGAGAAACTATTGCATATGTATCTCATAATTTAAGAAACTCCATCGATATATAATAAACATGAGTTTCATGCACAATACACAAAATAATAATTTAAAATATAATATTTTATTTTTTTATAAATTTAGTTTGCTTGACATTATTATTTTTATATTTTAATTTTACGAAATAGAAAAAAAACACATATTTTTATGTAGTCTTGATTCTTTTATTTGGTTTGACTCTTCAACTTTAATTTTATTTAAATTATAAAACGGGTTAAATTTACATTTTATAAGACTTATAGTTAAGTTTTATGGGAAGTCTTCTAACAAGAAGACATTAGAAGACTTTCTAGAAGACTTATAATTAAGTCTTCTGGGAAGTCTTCTAATGTCTTCTTGTTAGAAAATTTATAGTTAAATTTTATGGGAAGTCTTCAAAAAAGAAGACGTTAGAAGACTTTTCAGAAGACTTATAATTAAGTCTTTTGTGAAGTCTTCTAATGTCTTCTTGTTAGAAGACTTATAATTAAGTTTTATGCGAAGTCTTCTAACAAGAAGACGTTAGAAAACTTTCCACAAGACTTATAATTAAGTCTTGTAGGAAGTCTTCTAATGTCTTCTTGTTAGAAGGCTTATAATTAAGTTTTATAGGAAGTCTTCTAACAAGAAGACGTTAGAAGACTTTCCACAAGACTTATAATTAAGTTTTCTTGCTAGAAGACTTATAATTAAATTTTATGGAAGTCTTCTAACAAGAAGACGTTAAAAGACTTTCCAAGAGACTTAATTATAAGTTTTTCCTGAAAGTCTTCTAACGTCTTCTTGTTAGAAGACTTATAATTAAGTTTTATGGGAAGTTTTCTAACAAGAAGACGTTTGAAGACTTTCCACAAGACTTATAATTAAATTTTCTAGGAAGTTTTCTAATGTCTTCTTGTTAGAAGACTTATAATTAAGTTTGTGGGAAGTTTTCGAATGTCTTCTTGTTAGAAGACTTATAATAAACATATTTGATAACCTCTAAATTATCACCACTAAAGTTATGGATTTCATTCAAAACTCCAAATATTTTCTAAACACATGAATTAACAATAAAATTTTGAAAAATTCATTTTAAATTTGAAGTAAATGAAAGTTTAATATACATTGTCGTAGAAGACTTTCGTGAAAGTCTTCCGAGAAGACTTCCCTGGAAGTTTTCCATTCATGTCATTTTTGCAATTGAAAATTTACAAAGGAAGATTTCGTGGAAGTTTTCCAACTTTTCGTTGTTGACAAAAATATTTAGAAAGACTCCAAGGAAGTCTTCCTGAATAAACAGATTAGTTTTGCAATTGACCAATCTGTGTCAGAAATTTGACTTTCTCCAGAAAACTTACCGGTAAGTCTTCCAACGGAAGATTTCTGTGGAAGTCTTCCAAACTTTTAAATTAAGTTTTTTTACGGTCGGTGGAAGTTTGCGTAGGTTACTTTTGCAATTGATTGAGTTTTTTGGAGAAGACTTTCAGGGAAGTCTTCCGCTGGAAAACTTCCCTAATTTTTTTCTTTCGCCACCTTATGTTTGACCATAATCACTGAATAAAAATCTGGAAAACTTACATGGAAGTCTTCCAATTTAAATTAAATGTTCAAGTTTATATTTTCAATTGCAAAATTACCCTACGCAGACTTCCATAGACCGTAAGAAGACTTAATATAAAAGTTCGGAAGACTTATTGGTAAGTCTTCTTGAGAAAGTCAAATTTCTGACACTGATCGATCAATTTCAAAACGAACATGTTTATCTGGGAAGACTTTCAGGGGAGTCTTCCTAATTTTTTTTGTCAACAAAGAAATGTTGGAAGACCTCCACAAAAGTCTTCCTAAAAACACAGAGAAAGTCAATTGCAAAACTAACCTATGCTTTGACCAGGAAGACTTCCGCGGAAGTCTTCTCGCGAACAAATATGGGTAAAACTATTCGAATCAAACCTTAAGAACTGAGAAAACTTGCTTAGTTGTCCAAACATACAAAACTTCACCAAGACAGCTACTCAATCGTTAATGACCAAGAATCATGAGCTTGAATGGCTATATGAACCTTCAAAATTTTAGAATCAATAACCTTAGATTTTTTGGATGAATATATAGAGAAATTGAGATAGAATGAATGAAAATCGATTTTCGATGCATTAAGAGCTTCATATTGGTTGTTCATTGTTGTTGGGTGAATTGATGGCATGTCTTTTTCTTGAATAATTGATAAAAATGAGAATAATAGAGTAAAACACAATTTTCGAAGACTTACTTAAAGTCTTCCAGTGACATTTCGTGAATAATGAGAACTTCTGAGATGAATAGAAAAAGTCAAAATTTCAGAAGACTTAGTTTTGTGTTTGACTTCAAGTTTTGAGTCAATTTTGCAAAACATCATTTATTTAATGATTATTTATTTTAAATATGTCTCTTATTCTTTAGTTTTAAATATTTTTTTATTTTATTATATAAATTCTAAAAAAAATTAGATTTTTGTTGGTTTTAATTAAAATATGTTAAACTGGTAAAAATTTAAATGTTAATTAACCTAATGAACCAATATATTTAAATAAAATTTAATCATCTTAGTATCAACAAAAGTTTTATTTGATTAGTATTGTTTTAGTTTTGTATTTGTTAATGTACACTTACAATTAATTTTGATTATATATATACAAAATATGATATATAAGCTGTATAAATAGTTGTAATTATATTTAGTATGTTTTTATGATGATATATGAGTATTGGTTATTATTATATTTTAAATGTTTTTACGAAAAATAAATATTTATATAAAAAGTTATTTAATGTTGATACAAGAATTATAAGTGATTGCCATAATTTAAAAACCTTGCTAAAAATATAAGTATTTATAAATAAAATTGGAGAAATTGTCAAAAATATCACTTTCATAGTACTACTTTTTATGTTTACCTTAATCACTTTTACTCTTATTTTAAGAGGAAAAAACACACTTATAACCCTTGGGTTAGTTAATCTAAGACTTAGGGTTTAGAGTTGAGGGTTGGGGTAGGGTGGGATAGGGTTTAGGAATGTAAAATTTGGGATTCTAATTAATTGTTTTTTTTAAATTACCTCTTAAAAAAGGAATATTGCCAAAATTACTACTTTTCTTGTACCATTTTTTCATGTTCACCTTAATCACTTTTACCCTTATTTTTTAAGAGGAAAAACACATTTCTAACTCTTGGATTAATTAATTTAAGACTTAGGGTTTAGAGTTGAGGCGTGGGGTAGGTTTAGAAATGTAAAATTTAGGATTCTAATTAATTAAAAAACAATTGCCTCTTATAAATTAATATTTGTGAAAATGTCTTTTTATTGAAGGTAAAAATTAAAAGTTGGTACCAATAATGTGGTAAACATGAAAATTTCCCTTAAAATGGTATTTATGAAAATGTCTCTTGAATGAAGGTAAAAATGAAAAGTGGTATCAATAATGTGGTAAACATGAAAATTCCCCATAAAATGGTACATATCATATTTTTGGAAAAATTTCATGTTTACCTCATTATTCGGTACTATTATTCATCTTTACCTTCACTAATGAGACATTTTCACAAATATTTTTTATTAAGAGGTAAAAGACTCTTAGATTAATTAAAATCATAATTTCAAATTCCAAAATCCTACCCCAACTCTCAACTCTAAAACCTAATCTTAAATTAATCAACCATAGGGTTATAAGTGTATTTTCTCTCTTAAAAATGAAGGTAAAATGATTAAGGTCAAACATGAAAAGTATAATAGAAATGTTGTATTTTGACGAATTTTTTCCCATATTTTTCAAAAGACATGGTTTTGTGAGAATAAATGTAAGCAATAACATATGTAAAAATTTTTCGCAAATAATGTTAGCGATGTGTAATAATAGTTTAATATATAAGTATAATATAAGTGGAAAATGAATCATAGAATGATATGTTACTAAGTATAATATAAAAAGAAAGTAGAATATAATATAGGGAAATTGTCAAAAATACCTAATTTTCCTTTGTACCACTTTTCATTCTTACATTAATCACTTTTACCTTTATTTTTTAAGGAAAATACACTTATAACCTAGGGTTAATTAATCTAAGACTTAGGATTTAGAGTTGAGGGGTGGGGTAGGGTTTAGGAAATTTAAATTTAAGATTCTAATTATTATTTTAAAAAAATTGTCTCTTAAAAAATGTTATTTATGAAAATGTCTTTTTAATGAAAGTAAAATGGAAAAGTGGTACAACAAAAGTGATAACTTGATTTTTTTCCTAGAATATATGTTTAATATTTTCATTGGAAGTAATATTCTATTTTAGTTGTTGTTTCAAATTATACTGAAATAATTTTATGACAAAATATCACTCAACAATAATAATACTGCAAATTCGAATATAATTATATCTTTAGAATGAATTAAATGCTTCAGTCATTTTGATATTATGATATGTAAAACAATAGCTATATTGTAACCAAAGGAATGAGCACTACAAAAGAATAGCTATATTGCAACACCAATTTATGTTAATAATTTGCTATGATTATTACAATATTTTTGTAATAATCAATATTCGTCGTTGTTTCGTTACAAATTCATTGCAAAATCAAATTACAAACAATATATATTAATTTTTTCATTACTAAATTGCAATATTTCATGATATAAACAAATATCTTGTAAATTTTTTAGAAACATTCAAACAGTTTAGAATCATTGATAATTTGCTTATCATTCCTATAAAAGTACATCATTTATAAGGAATAAATTTTAATTTCATTCAATCTCGTTCTTTTTATAGATCACTAGGTGTTATCGTGCACTATGTGTAGAAATAAAAGTTTTAAAATTTAAATCATATTTACAAATAAAATTTTATAATTTTTAGATTTATTATATGCTTACACTATTTAGTTTTAGATTTTAATTTAATTATATGTAAAATTAATATTAAATTAATATTTTTTATTTTTATTTTAATATATATATATATTAAAATTATAATCTTGGAAATTTATTTTTATCTATTTCTTTGATTAAAATATATTTAATAAAATTCTTTATAAAATAAGAGAAAATTTTGTTAGGCATATAATTATCAAAACGTAAAACTAAATAATATTTTTAGAAAATATAAATATTAAAAAGAAACTAACAGTAATGAGATTAGAAAAATAACATTTAAAAAAAAACTGCATAAATTTTGTAGTTTTTTAGTAATAAAATTAAAAAATTATAAAATAAAATTAATTATATATTAATGATGATTTATGAGTTATTACGATAATTTAAAAAACTTGCCAAAATATATACTAACATTTAAAGTAAATTTTGATGTCACAATTAGTTTTAGTCCATGTCCTCATTGTTAGTGTGAAATATCATTTTTTTCAAAGTCAATTTGGGGATAATGCATGACAAATCACTTCTTAAATAATAACAAAGAAATAATAGAACAAAATTGTTACTCACCAAATTTGACAAGGAACATTCATTTTTACTAATTTCTATTATTTTAGGCCTCTCTATTTTTTTTTCTTCTCTTCTTCGTTCCTATTGTTCCTAAAATGATCATCAATTACAGCCTTAGTTTATCTATTTCTAATGATATACTTAAACCTATTTTTAAAGCTATGTCCTACAAGAATCCATAACAGATAAATTTACTTCGTAATTGTAAGAAAAGATGATTAACAAGTGAAGAACAATGAGAGAAAGAGAGAGTTTGATCTATAAAAGTAAAGAGAGAGAGTAGAGAATGTTGTTGTGTGTGAGAGAGTAAAGAGTAAATTGAAGAATTCTTTCTTCTTAAGTTTATTATTCTTGCATACATGTGAATATATAGACTCGAAAGACAAGAAACAAATAAATAAACAAAGATAGAGGGGACCACTTCCAAAGACTCTAAGATTCAAATTTAAACTATCTTGCCTCCAACAGTCGTGGGATAGGTTTTTGTGATGGGTCGAGTAGATAAGCTTATGTGGATGGATCGAATAGATAAGCTTCTGTGGATGGGTTTCTGCGGATGGGTGAGTGGTGGATGGTAGATTCATCCAATAACTCAGCCACTACTCCCCTTCTACATTCCAACAACTCAGCCACTACTTCCTTCTACATTCCAACATTTCAACCACTACTTTTTTCTATATTCTAACACTTTCCCTCAATCTTGACCATAGAAAATCTTTAGGCAAGTTTAAACCTTGAAGAAACTCACTCGTTAAAACCTTAGCAAGAAAATCTTTTAGGACAAAACAGCTAAGGAAAAGAATAAAGATCAACAAGGCATGGGGATTAGCCAATGAGTCTAAGGAAGTTAAGATAACTCATGGTAGACCCCTTAGACTCTGGATAATGGCCTAACTTATGCTACAAATGTGAATTCCACAACTTGCACACACCAACACCTTGGACTCTTCTTAGACCCCGGTTGAATGTCCCTCTCTTTCTTCTGACTACTCGCCATCTTCAAAGGAGTTTAGAGACGTCCATATTATGTTAAAGAGACCTCCAAGTACCTACAACAAAATGCATAAACATTTGCAACAATTCTCAAGGCATAAACTAATCAAACTTCAACTCAAAGATTGAACTAGTTACTCCCCTTGCATATGGTAGAATAAGACTGGTGAGAAGTTTCTTTTGGACTCTTGAATCCTCCATATGATCTGAGGTGAGGCAATGGACGACTTGGACCTTCATGATAGCTCACTATTACCCATCCTCAAGCTTGATACGGAGAAAATGAGTGAAGAACTAAGCTTGGAAGTGAGCAATACTGAGTCTTGAAACCAGGAGCGCATCACCCCTACACTTGCGCTTAAGCCAATCGATTCCTCCCTTGATCTCCTCTCCACTACCCCTTGTGGGTCTTTTGAACCAAGAGCTCAACAACCAAACAGTCTGCGATTAATTCAATCGGTTCTTCTTGGACATCACCTCATAAGCTTATTTTGGACTTCTTGGAAATTTGGTACTTAGCACTAACACACATGCTATAGGCTGATTCATAGCGTCCCAACTGAAGGTAATTGTTGGAAATCCATGTAGAAGTTGATCCATAGCTTCCCAACCGAAGGTAACTATTCTAACTCCATTCCTTGGGCTGATTCATAGCATTCCAATCAGCTTGCCTCTCCACTAGATCTTCTTGTCAAGTAGCCTCTAATGGCCATCTGTTCTAACACCAAGTTGTTGTTGTGCCATCTTACTTCTTTTGAAGCTTTCCATTCTTGTTTCAGTGAGTCAGCTCGCTCTCTACACTCAGGAATATATATCATGTGTAGACTCTGGATCAAACATAAATATATACCATGTGTAGGCTCTGAAATGTAGACAATGTGGGTACCAACTTCCACGGGTAACTTCCACCAACTTACCTTCTCTTCAATATGTGTACTCTCCTCTTTATGCTCATGAATATACATATTTTGTGTAGGCTCTTATGCATAGTCTATGAACAACTCATCCACATAGATACACCATTTACGAGAGCACTCTCCCTGATTCAGGAATATGCATCTTGTACAGGCTCTGAATAACATGGGAAAAGCCTTCTTCTTTGTCTCGGTTTGATAATGGGACAAAGGACAACACTTGTGTACCTGAAACATCACTCAAACTCCAGTAAGAATCAGACCGCACACACTAGGATCAGACACTGATAACTCACCAATTATGATTCCAATGTTTAAGAAAATGCAATGGACAGAATCTTAACAACTCATTCAGTTCAAATTCATGCAACCAACTCACTAAATTTACAGGTATGATAACTCATCAAGAACAAGACATTTAGGCTATTTTTTTAATCATTGAAACAATAACAAGCTCAAATGACAAAAACCAGAGACTAGATATTTCATCTAATCATCCTAAACAATTTATGAATGCATTACAGACCAGAAATCCTTCTAGACCTCTAGCGATGCAACAAGACACATAACAGAGGTTAAACAACTCGCCTAGACCAGAGACAAATAAATTATTTTATGATAGAAACTAGACATAACCATGCTAACAAACTTAAAGACTCCTAGAACAATAAACACACAACTCAACACAATCAAACATAACAACACAAGATCAACTTAAAAGTTCAAGAGGTTAACTTACAACTCAAGGAACCTGAGCTAGTTCCTTGTACCTCCATGGATATGATTCATCTGAACTTGGCAGATTTGGAGTTTGGGTTCTCGACCCAACTCCATTTCCTTATGTTTACTTTCTCCTTGAACCTCTCATGCTTAAGGCCTCTCCTCTCTTCCTTTTGTAGGTCGCCACCTTCTTGGAAGCTCTCTTCTTGGACAGAGAAAGAGAATTACTTGGACAAGACTGTTGTGCAGCTTTACTTGTCAAATAACTCCATAAATCTTGCTTCCAAGGGATTCCTTCATCATTCTGGTCAGGAAAAAGGAGGATGGACCCTGGGTGATCGCTGAAAGCGCCAAGGTTGTTGTCATATTCTTCTTTAAGAGTTTGAACAACCTTGGAGAGTTACAGACCATCGGGTAAAAGGATGTTTCTTATAGTTTTGAAGAATGAAGAGGAGGAACTCAAAAATCTCAAGAACAACTTAAGCTCTCAAGAACTTTAAATTATAAGCCACTAGACATGGAGAGTAGCAAGAGAAGCAGAGTAAAACATAAGAAAAACAAAGGAAGCTTGCTATTACCCACTGGATAATAGATCAGTTTTGATAGAAATTTTGAAAATTTGATAGATAGATGAACTAAGAATGAATTTGCGGAAGTCTTTGTGAGTTTCAAGAGCTTAAAGTTGTGATACCATGTAAGAAAAGATGATGAACAAGTGAAAAATAATGAGAGAAAGAGAGAGTGTAGAATGTTGTTGTGTGAGAGAGAATAAAGAGTAAATTGAAGGATTCTTTTTCCTTAAGTTTATTATTCTTGCACACATGTGAATATATAGATTCAGAAGACAAGAAAAAAATAAATAAACAAAAACTAGCGGAGACCACTTCCAAAAGCTCCAAAATTCAAATTCAAATTCTCTTGCCCTCAAACGATCGTGTGGATAGGTTTCTGTGGATAAGTCTAGTAGATAAGCATATGTGGATGGATTTATGTGGATGGATCGAGTAGATAAGTTTTTGAGGATGGTGAGCGGTGGATAATAGCTTCATTCAATAATTTATCTATTACTCCTTCTAAATTTCAACAATTCAACCACTATTTCTTTTTATATTCTGACATTTCAACCATTACTTCTTTTTATATTATAACAATAATCACTATGTGTCATTGTACGAAAGATAGATAAATAATAATTGCTCCAAATGGAGCCCACGTCTCCACTTACATATATTGTAACTTATCTTTTTCTCTTGGACAAAGAAACATTGTGGTTATTCGAACTTATATTTATATATATAATTAGTTGTGGTGTGTGTGTGTCGACCATTGTATGTGTGAGTGCTTGTCGTAAGAGATCATTATGGGATCAATGGCTCAGAAGTCAGTTTTGATGTTATGCGGAGAGTTCATGGAAGCATATGAGACCATAGTACCTCTCTACGTCCTCCAAGCGTTTAGCGTTAGCGTCCACTGCGTTTCTCCTGGTCGCAAAACTGGCGACAAGTGCGTCATGGCGGCTCACGATCTCCTCGGCCTCGAGGCATGTTTTCTCTTACAATCTCTCACTTTCTCTTCATCATATATTTGCACTCAATACATTATTTGCTTGATTAAGGACATTTCCAACCCCTTTTTATTTTCACTCGAGTTTAGAGTAAAAATTCTTCAATAATACCATATTTCCATTTTATAATAGAATAAAAATGGGTTTTATTCTATATATAAAATAGTTTATTTATTTATTGTTTATTATTCTATTTTTCACCTTAAAATAGAGTATTATTGGAATATAACTCAATTTTATTATAGAATTACAAAAATAGAATGAATTATTGGAAATGGTCTAATACTCCTATAATTAAAGATAACAAAAGACATATTAATTAAAGTACCCCCCCCCGGTTTTAAATAGATTTAATCTATATATAAAATAATTTATTTATTGTTGATTACTCTATTAATTGATTGAATTAGATACAAATAGTGATGCTTTTATGCAAAACAACATAAAATTTTAAAAGGTTGAGTTATTTTAATTGGTGTGTAAAAACTTTTTTTTTTGAAGACACATTTTTCCATGTTATTACAGATATACTCCGAGTTGGTGGTCGATCATCTAACACTAAACGCAAACTTCGACGAAGTCATCCCCGAGCAAATACGACGCCATCATCATTCCCGGTGGACGTTTCACGGAACTTTTGAGCACTGACGAGAAATGCGTCAGCATGGTGGCTAGATTCGCCGAGCTTAAGAAGATTATTCTCACAAGCTGTCACAGCCAGCTGCTACTGGCGGCGGCGGGTTTACTCACCGGTGAATGAAGTGCACGGCGTTTGAAAGCATGAAGCCTTTTATCGAGCTCTCAGGCGGCGCGGTGGTGGCAACAGCCCGGAGTACAAACCGTTTTTGACATTACCGATTGTGTCATGGACGGAAATTTTATTTCCACTTTGGGGTGGCCAACGCTTGGAAACACACTCAGCGTTTTGTTAGAATCACTTGGTTCCAAAATCTCTTGCTCCAAGGAGACTCAGCCTTCTTGCTTTTCTTGATTGGGGTAAGCTTTTTCTTACCATGTGATCCTCTATTAATCTCTCTTTAGATTTTGTTGGAATCTCATAGTTGACCCTGTTATTTTTGGACAATATGGAATGGGATATATAAAAATTGATGAAAAAGGAGTTTATTGAGATATATAATTACAAGTTAAAAACTAGGAAAGTCAAGTCAATAAATTATATTCAGTTTTAAATTAGATGTCGCTTTTAGTTTTTTTTTACAAATTAAAAACTGATTAAATGTTTAGTTTTGCTTTTCCAACTATTAAAATTGTATCACATTTTTTTTTAATTTATGTAGGTGTAAAAGAGAATAATTAATGAAAATCGCATTAAAATTTGAAAATGACACTTATTTTTATATAAAAAATAATAATTTACAATGACATTTAATATGAAATTAAAAGAGTATATCCACTAAAGCATCACACCCTTGGTAACAAACATAAAATTTAAAAAGATGGTAATAACATAAATATATTATTATTTATTTATTTTCAAATATCCATAATCATATAGAAATATTTTGTTTATATTCACAAATAAATTTGATTTAAAAACTCATGTTGAAAGGAGACACGCTCTTAACAACAACCTTCAACTGACACTGGATGTCATAATTATATGATCTTATCAAACAACTGCACTAAATAATTTGATCTTCTCATTCATATCTTCTTTGATGTAAATTAGGATTGTGTTGAAGATTACAGTATCAACGTACCATTTAAAGCGTTTCAAGCTCTGGGATGTAAAGTGGACGCAGTGTCACCAAACAAGAAGAAAGGTGATAGATGCGCTACTATCGTTCACGACCTAGAGGACGGAAGGCAACTTCCTACTGAGAAGTCCGGGCACAACTTCTATGTGACTGTCGCCTGGGAAGATGTAGCTGTGGATGATTATGACTGCATTGTTGTTCCGGGAGGTAGGTCTCCGGAGCTCTTGGTGATGAACGACAAAAGGCCGTCGGATTAGTCAGAAGTTTGTTGAGAATGGCAAGTTTGTTGCTGCCATTGGTATGGGAAACTGGCTGCTTGCCGCTACAGGGCTCTTGAGGTAAACAAGAGATCGCTTATTATTTGACGTGACACCTCCTTGGTCGCAACTCATTATATTTCCTTTTGTTATGTTAAACTATTTATTTTGCAGAAGAAGAGATGTGCAAGTGGTTATGGGACAAAGGTGGCTGTGAAGGTTGCTGGTGGTCAGATCGTGGAATCAGAGCGGTGCGTGACGGACGACAAGCTGGTCACAGCAGCAACAACTTCTGATCTGCCTGCCTTTGTGTATGCATTGTCAACTGCACTTGGTCTCTCTGTTGCTTTCTAATGTATCTTCATTTTAACATGATGTTAAAACGAATTCAATGGCAAATAAAATTAAGGCGTATCTAAATAATTGTTATATATCCAATATATATACATTCTGCGTGTATGATGTTTGTATCTGCATACGAATATGTTTAGCTATATTTATGTGTCTTAGAACTATTAATGTAACACCGTTTGCCAATGTTTGGTCTTGCCCAATGCAAAGGATTCACTCCTGTCTCTCTTTCTGACATCTTAACCTGCACAAGTTGTTTTATCAAATGCAATCAATTAGATAGGATCATAGTCTTGAGTGTTTGTATAATCTTTAAAACACCCATAATGTACGTACTTTGTTCTCAAAGTTTCGATATCAGCTCTTAGAAATTCTGTTGTCGACAGTAGCTGCATCACACTTGTGATTCATGTCACTGAGACCACTAAGACCACTTAAGTAAATTTAACGTATATTTTTGTATTTGATCATGAACTTTCTGTTATATATTAAAACTTTCTAGTTTTTGAGTTTTTAAATAATTTTATTTCAAAATATTTTTAGATATCATAATCGGCTAATCAAATTTGAATCAAACCAATAAATACCATAGGACTTCTCCAAAAACCTAAAACCCCAAATAAATCCAAATCAAACCCGAATGGGTACTGAACACCCATGCCTTAAAAATTACCATGTGATTGCTACTACGCCTATTTGGAACACAAGCAACAACATTTTCACCATAAATATGCAAAATTACTTAACTATCTCATGGCTCAGACAATCAAAGTCTCATCTACTCTCTAGCTACCACCAAGCTGCCTCTTGAGAGGCGCTTTATAAATCTCCGAAACAGCACTGGCAGTATCAGCAACACGAGTTTTCACCTCCAAGATCTTCGAATCCATATACTCCTTATGCTTCGATATTGAATCAATAAGCGCAAAGAGCTTTGCAGCAGCAGCTTGGACCTCCTTTTCACTCTGCTTCGTCTCTTCTTCCAATCTAAACTCCGAAGCTTTCAACATCTCCGCAGCTTCTTTCTCTACATCCACAAGATTCCTCTCCTCAGTTTTCACGCCCTCCGCCATTGTTTTCACCTCCAAGTCGAATTTTGCAGCCAACTCCTGAGCTTCCTTCTTCACTACCCTCATCTTTTCCTCCACTTCATTGATCTGCAGCTGAATCGACCCGAGAAGACGCTTTCTTGATTCAATCTTGGACGCCATTTCAGAGGCCTGTTCTTGTAATGTAACAAGCTCCTCCACCTTCTTCATCGACCCTTCTTTGATCCCGTCGTGTAAGGAACACAGAGCTGGCTTCACTACAGCTTTATAGTCAACACCCATCACCTCTCCAGGCTCCACCCCTCTCTCATTCACAACGAACTGAACATCAACCTTCAATCTCCTCATAGCTTGGTTACAATCAATAGCAAGCGTCTGAATCTGATGAAACTGATTACTAATCTTCGAGTTAAGCTCCCAAGCTTTCTGCTCCCAACCATCTCTAGCAACCTCAGCTTCCGAAACATCTCTCTCCACAGCTACCAACTCTCTCTTCATCCTCTCCACATCTCTCACATTAAAACTCTGTTCCTCCACACTCTTCTTCAGCTCCTTGTTCTCCTCAGAGATCCTCTCCCTCTCCTCCTCCTTCGCGATCACCTCCCTCTCTTTCTCCTCCACGACCTTCTCCATCCCACGAGTCCTCTCACTACGCTCCGTAACCATCGTGCGAAACTTGTTAACATCTTTCTCAAGCTCAGCTTTAACTCTCTCAAGAGCCTCTTTCTTCGAGGGGCCTTTCCTCAGTGCATCGAGTTTCGCCTCTAACTCGCCGGAAACCTTCTCACAGTTAGAGATAGTCTCAGCTATATTAGCCTTCTCAGCTTCCAGCTTCCCCAAGAAATCAGAATCAAGGTCGTTAACCATATCGTCCTCGTTGCGGATGAAGTGACGGAAGCTCTGGAACCCGAAGGATTGCATAGAGTTAGCATCGGAGGCGGGGTTGGACGGTGGAAGATGTTGACGGAAACGAGCGTAGTGAACCAACCAGTTACACACGGCGAGGACGTTAGGCCAGTTGTGAGGCGAGTTCGGAGCGCGGAGGGTCGATTTGGTGAGCTTGAGAGGGCAGTTTAGCGATCTGAGGAAGAAGACAACGTCCTCGTCCCATTTAGAGGTTTCGCATGAAAAATCGACGGTGAAGAGGAGGAATTTTAGGGTTTCGGAGATGTCTTTGACGGGAGGGACGGGGTTAGCGCGGAGCGAGATTGGGAAGTTGTGTGAAGCGAGGAAGATGTTGATTGATCGAATTGTTGAGGACTGGTGAGATCTGTCGGTGAGTAGATCTCGGCTTAGGCCGATTGATGATGGACGGCTGCTTGCGAAGCTTGCGTCGGAGTCTCTAGAGTTTACGAGGTGACGATGGTGTTCGACTGATGGTGGTGGTGGCGGCGGTGCTCCGCCGAAACTGTCGGTTGCTTTTCTCTTTCCGGTGGCTTTGCCTCTCATCTTTTGCTTTTTTTTTGGATAACTAATGCCGAATCGGGAATATAGCGGAATGTAGCAACTTTTGTGATACTGTTTTTGTATTTTGAAATTTGAATTTATTAAAATGAGACCTTATAAACTTTATTTTCTTTACAGTATCCACGATTGTGTTATTCATTGTGGATCCTTAACTATTTTATTTTTTATTATTATTTTTTTTTCATTTTCAAATTATTGAAAAAAAAAGATCGGTCTTTATTTATGAATTTTAAAAATCGAATTCTTAACTTTTAGTAGGGTCCACAAATTATTTAATTATTTTTTCCTTAAAGATTCTCACTTGAGGACTCCCGTTGGACATTCTCTAAAATGGAGCAAAATCTCTTTTTTTTTGTCCACTCATTTCATTATAACAGTCTAAAGATCATGTTTACAAGAATCATGATTTGACATCAAGGTCCAATAACAAAAATTAACAAATTATAACTCTAAACCTGTTTATGGGAACAAACCAGTACAAGTCAAGACACATGTTTGACTTTAGGGTTTCTAGTGACATGTATTGGACATAAAGTTTTGATGGATAAGTTGTAATCTCCTGCACCGCTCTATCACCGATCCGTCGTTGCAAATCTTCTTTGTCTTAATTTGCTTTAAATCTTGATTTGCTTTAATGCGGATCCATTCCTAGATTTAGAGCCTCATCGCGGTTATCAATTTTTTTGCCCGATCTCATTATGCTTTCCATTCAACCGCGACTTTCTGACTAGAGATATTCACTTTCACCAATGATTAAGACCGAGGAAGCTTTAGTCAGCTTGAAAAACAAAGAACATTTGTTGGACCGTTATGAACACCAACTCTTCTTGGTCTCCTCCAAGATGATTGTAAAACTTCATCAAACCCAATCAGTTCCCAGACAAAGACGCTTTCCTCAACGTCATATATGGCCAAATCAATAGAGAAAGTATGATTCCCTTGAAAGGTGATTTAGGTGAGTCAGTAAAAGAGAGAAATATCTGATCACTAGCTAACAAGATTCAAATAAAATCAGTGGAAAGCTCTTTGATCATTCTCCATCTAAGATAGAAAAATAGCTTGTTGATCCGCTTCGATGAAGAATAGAGGAGACACAACGCCATAGCGAAGAACAAAATCGGCTAAACCAAAAGAAAAGTTTGATCGATTGATCGAAAGTATTTTACAAATAAAAAAATATGATCTGATGAAAGATCAAAACTTTAAACCAAAAGCTTCATCTCTCCTCTTTCCATGTGAAAGATTTTAGTAAGAAAATAGGGATAAGAGAAGGAGATGAATGGAGCAAAATCTTATATGATCATCCCCTCCAAATTTTTTTTTAATATGCTCCCCTTTTTTATTAGAAAATATTATAATATTAAGAAACCAAAGTAAAATTAACTAACTATGACTTTACCAACCAGGCTATCCAGCCCCAACACCATCCTCATGCGCCTAGATTCACTCTTATACACTTAAAATCTCGATTAAATGTCTTTAGGTTTGCCTCAGTCATCTTTATTCTTCCAATCGATCATTATCACCATCAATCCATCGAAATTCAACCAACGTCAAAATCAAAGATGCATCAATGAAGAAGGCTCGAAAAGCTCGTAAAAATTATGCATTCGTTCTTTTGGGTAGAGTCGATCCGCACGAAAAATCTGTGGAGTAAACTCGATTCCTCACGCTATAACCGGTGTAAATCATAACATGGATACCGTCGAAACCTCAATAGAGAAAGTTCTAACCACTAGTAAAATTGTTGCAAACCCATAAGATATAGAAGACCCAACTATAATTGATTTTATAACCGACTGATGGAGGAGGAGGAGGAGGAGGAGGAGGAGGCGGCTTCAACGATTCAGAAGAAAAAAAAGTCAGTGTCTGAACATAAAACAGATGCAACAATATGTAATTAAAGTTGAAGGAGTTTGTTCGCATTGAATAACTAGAAAATTGTAAATATAGGAAAACTTCAATAAATTTGGATAGTATAACAGTTTGGACTTCATAAAACTTCAAGTGTTTCAGTTTGTATAGCCTAGGAGAACTTAGTTAAACTTAAATGTTAGATAACTTTGTAGAACTTAGTAAAATTTGGATTGTTTGATTGTATAACAATGGACAACTTAGTAAAAAAATTACGAATATGTTTCAAATTTAATTTAGTTGAACCATTTTTTTTATGGATTACAGGTTGCAGAGGACGAAACTGAAGCCATACAACCACTAGATGTATTTTCCAGCAACCGACTATGTGAAGGAACATAAGATTTCATCAAGTTACATTGCGAAGGTGATAAGTGATCTAAAGAAGAAGCTGAATCAAATGGAGTTGGACTAGTTCTACAAGCACCCACAGTTCAAACATTCTTTCATTTTAAAAAGCCACAACACAAGTGGATGAAAATGTGGATGCTCATTCTTCGGACATCTAAAGTAGGAAAGAAAAAAGAGTTATGGTTCATTGTCATTGGTGTTCTAATTCGATATTCTCACTGAGAAATGAGACTCATCTCAAAAATATATTGCCATGCTTATCCCCAAAACTATGACATGATGAGTAGTACATTCTTCATTGAGAAGCATTTTCAAACATGGAAAAATATTACAACTGATCCTGTTAAGAAGAAGCTGTTGGCAATGAAAGGGCCAAGCTTTGGGGATCGTCTGAAAATGGCATTTATGTACTTCTTATCCAGCGTCATTCTCATCTCCATAAAGTCTGGAAAAGATGCACCATCTGTGCAAAATTTCTTCCTACGAATTGTCAGTGATCTAGATGGGTGCAAAACGTTTCCAATGAAACATTTTGCATTTGAGCACAACTTGAATGATGTGATTGAGTTATTGGAGAAGTGCCAAAAAATTGTGAGGAAAATAAATTGGGTAATTTTAAGCTTTAGTATTCTTGTGGAGGTATTTCCAATATTTTTCTAGTAGTTTAATATATATATATGGTACAACTTAGTTAGACATTTATTATGTAGTTGTTTTTGTAGCTTTGGCATTTTAGGCAATTCCAGTTTTAAGGAACCACTAGTGTTAGAAGTGGATGATGTAGAGGCTGATTTCATGTGAATGTGCAAGATGGAGTACAAAAACGTTGGTGGAACCAAGTATTTCAATAAAAAACTTGGCACAAGAAAGGTAATATTTCATGTATGTTTTAATTAAATATCAGTATGTTTAATGATATATGATTAAAATACATTTTTCGTATCCACATGATACTGAGAGTATCTGGGAATTGTTGGAAAGAAACTTTTACGAAGAATCATGGGAATGAGAGTGGTTAGAATGACAAGGATGATCCATTTGTTTATCGTTGGACCAACAATATATTTAAGAAAAAGAAGCAAATCTGCTTTGAAGAAATGTACAAGATCGACTATACAGTCTGTAAAACTTATGTAGAAGTTCTCTCTGCTCATGCTCTTTAGGATACTTTAGTTGAGACTCTCGCAGTTGAGACTCTCGCAGTTGAGACTTATAGAGTAATGAATTTAAATGGGCTTGAATCTCGATTAAGGAAGGAGCTTCAATATTGTACAAGTGAATGAAGGCTTTTTGTCACTAAAATGAAATATTTGAATGAAAATGTTGATTCTTTAGGTAACCAACTAAAAGCTCTAAAAGGAGAAGTGAAATCGCCAAGGATTGGACATATTGTTTTGAAAATTACTCAGGAAGTGGAGAAGAAAGTTGCTATGAGATCCAAGTTAACAAGGACAAGTTTGTTGATGATGAATCAAGTGAAAAAGAAAGTGAGGACAAAGCTCATGATGATGAGATAGAAGTTGATAAGGAGAAGGCTCATGATGAAGAGATTGAAGTTGGTATGGATGATGGTGTCACGCATGGAAGAAAATCTAATGGAATCAAGTGGCCTTCCAAAAAATCCAATGTAAGAGTCTCATTAAGACAAGAGGCAAAAAGGACAAGAACGAGAAGAAGAAGAATCGCAAAGAGAGTTAAATTTTGTTTAAACTTGTAATTTGTGTTTCTAAACTTTGTAAAACTTCGCGGATTGTGAAACTCTATTAAACTAAGTATCTCATTTCCAAAAAAAACTTAGAATAACTTGGTTTACTTTTTCATTTGTCAAATTTCGTAGGACTTAGTATTAGTTTGTTTTATGTTTGCTTAAGTTTTACCTTTTCAATTGCTAAACTTCGTAAAACTTAATAATTCGAATACTTTTTAAACATAAACATCATAAAATCACAGATTGTCATGAATCAAATAATATTAACAACCAAACTACGTAAAAGCCATTTTAACAACCATCAACATGATATTCACAATGTTTTAACCAAATATATATATATATATATATATATATATATAGATATTTAAAAGTTTTTATTTAGAAGACGAAGACATATGTCTCTCACTAAGTTTATCCCAGTCAATATATGGGACTTTGACAATGGATAATTCCTCCTCTATAAGGAGGATCTTGCTGCAAGTTTCTCCTTTTCATCCTTCAAGTTGAAAGATTCCTCTTCCATGTCTTCTAATAATTCTATTTGTGCAGAAATAGAATTTACTTCAAATTCGACTGAGTATCTTTTTCTCTTTTGCGTTCATTTGATCCTTCATCATCTCAAGCTTGTAACATTTCTTAGTTGCATGTTTTACTTCTTGAACCCCTCTTCTGGAGTGTGTCCATAGTCATCCTCCATTGTCCTCTTCCTTTTCAAGTCAATGGATCCCGACATCTTAACATGCTCTATGTAAATTAAAGAGATTTATAATTTTAAGGAAAGGATAATGAAAAGGAGAGGAGGAGGTTTCCTACTTGTATTCAGATACTGATAATGAAACGAATGAGCAGAGGAGAAGGTTTCTTGTTCTTCAGATATTTAGATATTCTTGCTCCAATGAAAGTTTGTGTATTTATAAAAAAATTGAGTGATGTAATGATGCGACTCTTCGGTATATAAATGTATGCGACAAGTATTATTTTATTTTATTTTTAGTTCCTTAAGTTTCATCAAGTTTTACAAGTATTATTCAAATTTGGCTTACATAAAAAACAAGCATAATCTGCTTTTCTTTTGTTCCTTATGTTCGTTGTGAGTACTTGAGCCATGATTTCATATTTCTCTTCGGAACTAACTTATAATTCTTTGGACCTTCTCCTATTGAACAAACCTTTTTTCTCTGATTTTTCTTTGTGTTTTCGTTTATTGTAATGGTAAGGCATACAATTTTTTAAGCTTCTTCTAGAATAATCATTTCTGACATATGTGAAACTGGATATATAATCTTCGTATTTGCCAAAACCCATACCTCAACCAAGTAATAAGGCAAATACAAAGCATACAATTCACATATTTTTGAAGCACTTATAACTGCGACTATATACACATGAGTGTTTATCTATATCAAAGTACATGCAACCATACGTTTTAAGTCTCAAATTCATTAAATAAGTTTTACCTATCCACAAAATACCATCCACTAAAACATTGTCCATAAAATTTTGTTTAAATAACGTTATTTATAAATTTTCATGTTTTAATTGCTAAAAACATATGAAAATGAATGTTAAAATGTACAATTTATTGTAACCAAAATATTTATTTATATATTTAAAATTTTGAAAATAAGCAACATAAGATATCAGCAGTAAACATATAATGTTAAGGAAAACAATTATACTTTTCAATAATAGATTCTAACTCGATCCTCTTTCTTCAACTATCATTTATTAACTACACCTCTAATATTCTTTTTTAAAATGAAAATAATACAACTCACATTAACATCTTCTACAAACACCATGCTATCTGTTATCCATTTTTTTTTGTCAATTATCATCTGTTATCCATTCACTATGGTGTAAATCACATCAAATTTTTTACACATCACTCTTATATTTACAGATATTCAAAATATATCTGTAAAAGATGGAAGCGTGTCTATGTGCCTAATTATGACTATCACTTGCGGGGAAAATGGCCGATTCCCGCATAAACTAGTTGCTCCCGGCTTTTTCATACATGAACTTTTAGTCCATGCCGAAATCCACACGAACAACTCCGTCTTTTTAATTTCATACGCGAACTTTTAGTCTATGCTAAAACCAACATGAACAACTCCATTTTTTGAATTTAATACATGAACTATCAATTTTATACTAATTGTCACAAAACCCTAAACGGTGTTTTTATCCGTTTGACGGTTTAATTTCTAATTTAAATAAAACGAATATAACGTCGTTTTAGTGTAATTTCTCATTAACAAAATAAGGAACGACGTTGTTTTGTTGTTCTTCTTAAATTCAGGATTAGGTTTTTATCTTTGGTTTCATGGCGTTGTTTAAAAGACATCACATTGGAAACCTTAAAACGATCCAAAGACACAATGACGTCGTTGGTCTGTGTCGTGAAACAAAACGACATTACGTTCATTTTATTTAACCCAAATTAAACTGATTCTCTATTTGTTAATGGATACTAACACCGTTTATGATTTTGTAGCAATTAGTTTAAAACCGATAATTCGTGTATGAAATTCAGAAAACAGAGTTGTTCGTGTGGGTATTGGCATAGACTAAAAATTCGTGTATGAAATTAAAAAGACGGAGTTATTCGTGTGGGTTTCGGCATAGACTAAAAGTTCGTGTATGAAAAAACCGGGAGCAATTAGTTTATGCGGGAATCAGCCATTTTCCCATCACTTGCG
Source organism: Moricandia arvensis (assembly GCA_905132765.1). Taxonomy (NCBI): domain Eukaryota; kingdom Viridiplantae; phylum Streptophyta; class Magnoliopsida; order Brassicales; family Brassicaceae; genus Moricandia; species Moricandia arvensis. The sequence goes on from CAJHQP010003526.1 coordinate 21,973, forward strand.
TCTCCCTTTTTTTATCTTTCTCCTCTTTCGCAATCATTTAAAAAGTACATTTATACTCTTAAATCTTTTATTTAGAGATAGACAAAAGAGAAAAACAAAAAACAAAAACATAGATTCGTTTCTTCATCTGCCTTCCTTTGAATCCCAAAATATAAAAAGAGAAACTTTGAAATCTATCAGGAGGAGAAGGGAAGATTGAATGGCAAGACCCAACAACAAGAACACACCCATCAACTACAACCTCATCCTCCAAAAACATCCTTCTTCTTCTTCTTCCCCTGCTTCGTATTCCTCTGTTGCTCGTTCCAATGGCCGCATGCTCGTCCTCACCAAACCCTCCCCGAAGCCCTTCAAATCTTCCGTCACCTCCACAACGCCTCCTCCGCTCTCTCCAGCTCCCAAGACCCCGGATCAACCAATCTCGGATCCAGATCCGAATCAGATCTCTCTCCGTCCCTTAGGTCACACCGGACCTGCTTCCTTGATATCCTTTCCAGCTCGGACCTCGGAACCCGACAAAAACGTAACTGCTCCGACTCTGATGTCCGTTTCCTCGAAACCTGACCGGTTCGTTCCTCCGCATCTTAGGCCAGGGTTTGTCCGGAAAGACGAGAAACCTCTACTCGCTTCTTCTTCTTCTTCGATTCTGGGATTGCCTCATCAGTATCAGCAACAATCGCGGCAGAGTGGACACACCGGGAGGCCCAAATCGGGTGGGTATGAAATGATTCGATCCGATCCAGAATACTTGGGTCGACCAAGATCAAGCGTGAACCGACCCGGCACCTCCGGATGATGGTATGTTAATCACTCTCTGCTCTCACGTTTTAGCTAACTAATTATCGTAACCTCAGTGTGACTGGGTTCTTAGGTTTACCTCAACTATCTTTAAGATTGTCTGACACGTTTTAGATTGGAAACGTGATTCTGAAGATGGTTTGGTCTTTTTGCATTGTCAAGAGTGTGTCATCGGGACCTCTTGTGTCTGAACATGAGGAATCTTTTGGCCACTTCGTTTGATCAAAGACAAGTTGTCCATTCATTATAGATTTTACTTGTTTGTCCTTCGTGTTTTTCTTTTCTTGGATTTGTGTGTTTGCTCTATAGCTCTTCTCTACCCATTTCGCATCTCATGTCTGTTGTGTATTTTTTGATGATTTATTTATGCAGATGAGCTTGCTGGGTTGATGTCTAGTTACTCACTCGATGATAGAAGATGGAAACTACCTCTGTTTCCGTCTTAACATCTCAATTCTCAAGGAGGATTATAAACCGTGACTTTTAGTTTCCCAGTTCTTTGAATCATACATGAGATTATTCAAAGATCACCCAAGATTCAGTAGGTTTGTAGATGTTGTTTAGGACGGTGATACTATTGTAGACAAGGCCTGACACAATAACACTTCTGTTCTCACTTACCAGACTTAAGTTTCAAAGTTTTTAATGTACCTTTAATTCAATCTAGTACATGTTGTTTATTAGATTTTAATATAGATTCTATCCAGATTAAACTTTGTTTTATCAAGACACATCATTTATGATTTTGTTTAATGGAGATTTGTTTTCAAACTGCTGATTTCAGATTATTCATACTTGGCTTAAATTTACTAATTGAGACTATCCATTTGATCAAACCTTCAGTGGATATAGTTTCTTGTGTATTGTGAAGATCAGCCTGAAGTAAACTCTCTTCTGTTATTCACTCAAAGCTGATAGATGTGATGTGTCAGAAACCTATGCCAAATTGTCAAGATGGTGTTAGGGGGGGAAAGCTACAACCTCGCGATTTCAGCGAAACAAATCCATCATGTACAAAATCATTTACCTTCTTTGAAGTTAAACAATACTTTACAATCATTTGCAGAACTAATCATATTATTCCACAAAACTTTGTTCCACACTTTTGTTTGTTTCACCAATTGTCTTGAAATTACACTAGAAATAAGAGGAAAAATCAGAAAAAAAAATGAGGCATATGAATTTGTAGTTTTCGTCCTTTCTATTTCAAACAGTTTCCCATGCATTTTTAGGATTGTCTATTATTTTTTCTTAATCCTAAATATACATGTGAAACTAAAAACTACTTATATACGGCAATGGTCAAATTCAAATGCGAACAACAACTTGACAAAAATATTAAACATTTATTGTTTGTTGACTTCGGCCTTCTCTTGATGATCCCTGTCTGACTGTCTCTGTGTTGAGTAATATAGTACACGTATAATTGACATTATCATACCATATAAAAAGTTGAATTCTCATATTTCATTTGAATATTAGTGACTAGGATATGACTTGTTTACTCTCTACCACCGACAAACACATTTTTAACGGATGTTAGAGCACCCGCAATGGGAGATCCTTAGGGGGAGTCTTTAGGAAAAAATTAATTAAATAATTAGTGGACCCCATGAATAGTTAAGAATTCGATCTTTAAATCCCCTCGCTAAGGACCGATCCTTAGCGAATCCTTACACTGTTTGCGGGGCCCCGCGACACGTGGCGGCCCGCGATTAGTCGTTGAATTTATTTTTTTAATAATCTCAAAAATGAAAAAAAAATAATAAAAAAAGGAATAGTTAAGGATCCACAATGGGTAACACCATTGTGGATGCTCTTAACGTTTTACAATAATCACGAAAACATTATAAATCGCTTCAAACAATTCGTATTCCTTTTTCTTATGGATAAAACCATTTACAATCTCTTAAATCAAAAATTAATTCATTTGTGATTGCGGATGATTGTAGATGAATATATAAATATAAATATATTTTTAACATATTTAAACTTTAGATATTATAAATAAAAATATAAATGCATTATATATTTTAACTTAAATTCAAACAATATCGGAATTAAAAACTTTAAACCAAAATAGTCACTCTAATTTTTAAACATTAATATGTATACAAATATATAAATTTATAAATTTATAAACAAACCAAAATATTCTTTTAAAAGTTCTAATATAAATATTTAAAACGAATTTTATTAAAATTAAAACTTTCATCTATTTTTTAAATTAAATAAATAAACATAATATCATTATTATATTAATAATTATTATATTTTATCACAATAATATGTTTTTGATCTTTTATAATGTTATAATGTTATAATGTGTTAATATTAATAATTTATTATTAAAATGCTGCAATATTTCATAATCAATCAATCACAAATATTCGTAAATGCATCAGATTTTTAACCATTATATCAATTTTATAAATCACTTAATAACACTAAAAACCACAACTATTCACGTCTGCAAATTTTGGCACTTGTAATTGATGCGTTTCAATCAGTGAGGCTCTAATTATAGAGCACCGAGCAGCCTTTAATTCAAGTTGTTTGCCATAATTAGAGCACGATCAATGCATATTTTTTAACATGAACTTCTTAGGAAAATTAAGAAATAATTTTTTATCTTTTAATTTAAAAAACTAAGGATTAACTCTTAAATAATTTTTTTTAATTTTTTCTAAGAACGCCAATCTTAGAAACCTGCATTAATCATAGTTTTATGAGCTCACGTATTTACCCCAAATATATGACTAATTAAATTGTAAAACGCTAATTTTACTTCTAATAATCCAATCACCGACGCACCTCAAAACTCACTCAAATCACCGCGAAAAAATTGCAAATGAGTCGCAATTTACTGCTTTGCCCCTCATCTCCATTAATGCACTCTCTGCTTTTTTTTAGATCTCTCTCCAAAGCCAAAGATCTCTCTCTCAGATGAATCTAAGTATCTAACAAAGATCTCTCTCTATCTCTCAGATCAACAATGGGATCTCTACCACCGCCACACCTCGACTTCTCCTCCGCCAATCACGGCAATGATCATCAAGACATCTCCAAAGACAACCTCCTCAGCCTCTTCAAATCCCAACAAGATCTCCTCAACCACTTCTTCAAACACCTCGACCTCTCCCAAACCCTATCCTTCTCCCGCCTCCTCCTCTCCACCTCCGGCACCGTCTTCTTCACCGGCGTCGGCAAATCCGCCTTCGTCGCCAACAAAATCTCCCAAACCCTCATCTCCCTCAGCTTCCGCTCTTCCTTCCTCTCCCCTCTCGACGCGCTCCACGGCGACATCGGCGCCCTCTCCTCCCGCGACGTCCTCGTCCTCTTCAGCAAATCAGGCGCCACCGAGGAGCTTCTCCGCCTCGTCCCCTGCGCTAAAGCTAGAGGAGCGTTCCTGGTCTCTCTTACCTCCGTTCCCGGGAATCCGCTCGCTGGAGTTTGCGATATGAATGTGCATTTGCCGTTAGAGAGGGAGTTGTGTCCGTTTAATCTTGCTCCCGTGACGTCTACGGCGATTCAGATGGTGTTTGGGGATACGATTGCGGTTGCGCTCATGGCGGCTAGGAATCTGACGAAGGAGGAGTATGGAGCTAATCATCCCGCTGGTAGGATCGGGAAGAGCTTGATCTTCAAGGTTTGATCTCGAGATTTGCTCACATGATGATAACCTTAATAATAGACATGGACGTTTCTAACTAAACCGGAATCGATTCTGTTTTGATCTAAACCGTTTTTTAATTAAATAATCGTAATGGAGTTTAAGGGGTAAGTATTTTGGTTATCGGATAGTAGCCAAACCCAGATAAATATCCTGAGTTAATTAAAACCATTAATTTTTTTTTAATTTAAGATATTTAAGATAGTTTCAGTATTTTTTTTAACCCGGCGGATAGTTAGATTAGGTTCCAGGTTGGGTCTAATAACTAGTTAGACAATAGATCTGTCACGTAGTCAATTGGTTTCAAAGCTATTGAACATATGAACAAAAAAATAATTTATATGTACAATGTTTTCTATTTGATAGTGTTTTGTATTTTAATTATGTATCATATATACTAATATTACTTGTATTTCAAAAAATGTATACATACTAATTATGTATCATATATACTAATATTACTTGTATTTCAAAATTTAATATATTAAAAATATATATAATGAACCAAGTTATTAAATCAGGTTTGACCTTGTCGAACCATATCAAACCATAATTTAAATAGTTATTCGGTTTAGCTTTTGTCCAATTTTAAAAACATTGGATATCTATTATATTAAAACAGAGTCCTATTTGAATTTTACCGTGGCATGATTTTAATTTGGACCTATTGAATATGTTGTAACTAAAATATATGTTACTTATCTATAATATTAAAACAAAATCTTTCTAAAGATCTTTCCTTTGATTTAATTTGATAATTACAAACAATATAACTCATATATTTATGCTTAACATAATTAATTAATATTTCGTTTCATAACTTATTTTACGTCCCATTTCATTTGTACATTTAACAAAGCTCCTCTTATTTAACATAACTCCTTATATAATTTTAATTTGAAAACATAAATTATAAATTATAAATATAAATTATCCGCGCAACCGTGCGGGTCATAATCTAGTGTTATATTATTTAAGAAAATTTAGTTGTTTTATATCCGAATTCTTAGTTATTTCAAATATTTTTTTGTTTAGCTAGTTTTTTGTCAGATCTTTTGAATAAATTATATATTTTCGGTCAGTTTTTATTTTTTTAGTATTTTGAGTGATCGAGGACATTGCATATAACGCGATTCGAACAGACGCAATCCGAAAATTAGAAAAACTACTTCCCCCATGCCTACTTAAGAACCAATAGAGTTGGGTCTAAACTGTGAATCTATTATTATTTGTTGCAGGTAAAGGATGTTATGAAGAAGAAAGAAGAGCTTCCAGTTTGTAAAGAAGGAGACTTGATAATGGATCAGTTAGTTGAGCTAACCAGCAAAGGATGTGGGTGTTTGCTTGTGGTTGATGACCATCATCGCTTGATCGGTACATTCACAGATGGAGATCTTCGTCGAACTCTTAAAGCAAGTGGAGAAGCTATCTTCAAACTCAGTGTTGGAGAAATGTGCAACAGGTAAGAGAGATTAAAACTCTGCTCTAGATCCTATATAAACGTTGGTGTATGTTGACTCTATTGTTTTGAAAATAGGAAGCCGAGGACGATAGGACCAGAAACAATGGCAGTTGAAGCGATGAAGAAGATGGAGTCACCGCCATCGCCTGTACAGTTTCTACCGGTGGTCAATGAAGACAACACCTTGATTGGAATTGTAACATTGCATGGTTTGGTTTCAGCTGGTCTCTGAATACGAAGCTGCCTCTATGTCCGAGTTTATACACATAAATTCATTCTTTTTACATAATCCCAGATCCTTAGTATTGGTGTATTGTTGGTGATGTTCACAGCTAGTGAATGATTGTACTGTGTCTATTAAGTAGTACACTACCATGTATCGTACTCTCTTACCATTGTGTATAGAGTATAAGAGGTTTCTTACTATATCTTTGTCTTCTCATACCTTCAAGCTCTCTACTCTTACTTTCATGCATGCCTTAAAAAGCTGCTGGATACATCTTTCCTTGAGTTACTGCACATGGCACCATGACTCCTCTCCGCCTGTGGTTGCAGGTTGAACAGAAAATGGTGGAAGAAACTAAGACAATACAGTCTTGGTTTTGCCCATTTGTACAGAGCGTTTTGTTACCATGATATGAGAAAATTTTGTAAAGTCTAGTAATTCGAAACATTTGAAACTATGGTGGATTCAATTATTCATTTAATATATATTTTTCCTTATGGATAATTATGTTGTAGGATTAGTTTTCATTTATGTACTTTAGATTTTGTTAAGAATTATGACCAAAACATAAAAGATATCATTTATGTACTTACTAGGTGATTCTTCCGTGCTCATGCACAAAAACAAACATGTACGTAATAATTAAATTATAATAATGTATAATTTTTCTTTTTCATTTGTTTATAAGTTTTAAATATTTTTTTTAATTTCTATGTATACTAAAATATATTATATATTATTATCTTCCTAACTTAATAAGATATGCGATTTCACATATACTATTTTTTATTATTTCAATATTTATTTTTGATATGTTAAATTACATCTGTTATTTTATATGAAACAACAATTTTTATCATGTTAAAATTGGATTATTATTTTATTAACTTTAGTGTAGTTCAGTGCAACTTCTTGTATTTGTATAAATTTTATATATATAGAAAAGAAAAACATTATATTAGAGTTTCATTATTAAACATAACTTGTCGTATTTTGAAAATTCACACATTTAATTATAATTAAGAATGTTGGTTATTCATAGTTTAGTATATTGAATTATATCAATTTTTTTTGAAATAATCATATTTTTTTTTTGGTTACAAGTAGACTAAAGCAAGAACAACATGATAATTAGAATTTTTAAGTTTATTTAGGATAATAATTTTTTTTGTAAATCATGTATAATTTGATAAATGATGTTTTCGATAAACTTAAAATTGAAGTGTTGAAATTTTTTGTTCTAAAAATTCTAATCATTTAACTGAAATATATTGATGATAAGAATATAATTTATCTTGTTTTAGCTTCATATTTTTAAATATTTATTTGATTTTTAAAATAATAATATATAATATTTTTAATAAATAAAATATTTAAAATTAATAGATATTTTTTAGGAAACATAAATAATAATAAAACTATTTTTAATATAAAAATTTAGTTTCTGTTTTATAAATCTTTCTATTTTATTATTTATGTGCTTTAGTAAAAAGAAAAAATAAATTAAAAAATTAATCACAATTTTATTAAAAAAAGAAATATAAATAATTGTTATAAATTTTAATTTATTAAAATTATCAATGTAATCAACCTTTGTGAAAGTTAACGTTAAGGCAACACATAAAAAACTCACTTCTCAAATAATATTATAGAGATAGCTAATTATGTTCTATGGTCAATTGAGCATAATGGTTTAAAACTTATAATAAATAACTATTTCCCCTTTTTGTTTATAAGTTATCTTTTTCTCATTTTTATTTAATTTCACTTATTTATTGTAGAGAAATATTTAAGATAGTGGTAATTTTTTTTAATAAATATAGTACACAATAGTTAAAATAACCAAAATATGTTTCATTAAAGAAGTGAAAAAAAAATACTTCTAGAGTTATCTAATCTATACTTAATGGTTAGATGTGGGGTGTAGTGTTTGATGTGGAGTTTAGGATTTTTGAAAAGTATATATAATAAAGATTAAGAATTTAAAATAATCACTTTTGAAAAAATATTTTTTGGATTTTTTTGGATTTAAAATAAAATTTTAAAAGAAAATTTGAATTGAATATTGTTTTTTTAAAATAAAAATAAAATTTATTTTGTTTTTATTATTGATTTATATTTATATATCTATAGAATAAGGTTATAATTGGCATTTATATCTTTAATAACATATTTTGTCATTTTCTTCTTTGTGTATTTTCTTAGACAATTAAAAAAACAATTCTGGAAGATTTGCTCTTTATTATAACCACTTGTTAACATTGTACAACCATCTCCACTAATTCTCTAATTTATGCCACAATTAAATACTAAAGAGACACAAATTCCTTGTAATTATATGTCAAGGCAACCTTACCGATGTAAAGTTGTTTATACTTTTCTGTTGCAATCATGTATGACCTTCACAAAAAATAATAATAATGAGATCAACACAGTGATCTACCCAATATTACTAATAATTTGATCTTTTTTTTTCCTTGGTGCAAGTGTTTGATGATTAATCTATATCAAGAAAACTATAATGACCAAGCTGGTAGAACTTTAATTCAAGTTTTCGTTTTAAGCTTCTGTTCAGCTGCAGTAGATTGGACGAATCAGTACAACTGGTGAAGATTTTTCAATCTGATTGTAAATCAAATCTTGTCAAGGTATAATTTTAAGTCCTAACTTAGCTCATATACGATCGTAAAAAAAAATCATCAAGATATGATGTGTACGATTGTAAGTTCTAACTTTGCTCATATACAAATCAATTTCTAAATTTTCGGATCTAATTTCGCTACCTGTTCACAAAATTTTCTCTCTAATTAGTAAAATTACAAACTCACAAAAACATTTTTTTGGTCAACCAACAAAAACATTACATTTAACTGAATTTTCTCGTTAGACAAAACATTTTATTTAATTTTTGCCTTTTTCCCACGAAAAGGGCCAAACTTTGTTCACGAAATTACTCTTCTATGTGGGCGCACATAACCCAAGAAGAACTATGAAACCCGCTCCGATAAAGAAGGGAGATAGCTGAGGAAGATGAATAATCAAAACACAAAAACCAAATCTTTCTTCCCCGGGAAACAGAAGGAAAATTTCTCTCTTTCTTTTTCCTGGAAGCAGAGGTTTTTATGAATAGGTAGCTGCACCCACCTTAAGTTTCGTGTCCAGGTTAAAGAAGATTACATATATATCATTAAATTCTTGAGATTTTTTCTTTCTTACCTTCTTCTGGGTTTTGAGAATCCTCACTTATCTTCTCTGTTTGTTTCTTGGGTCTTTGTTCAGGTCCGTTGGCTCATTATTGTGATTGTTTCCGCAAACAAAGTTTCATGCTTTAGGGTTTGTGGGAACGTACTTAGTCTGTCTATATGTTAGCATTTGAGATTGAGTTTTGTGTCTAGCCATGGATTCAGAATTGAGCTTTCCTTCAAGAGACGTTGTGAAAGGCTGTGACTTTGTTTGTGATTATTCTCTTGGGGCCTGTTCTTCAGATTCTTGGACTAGAACGGTGAAAAGAAAGTTCAACAAAGAAGGGAACATCATGTTGTTGTTACGTGGCTCTTCTGATTCATCTTCAAACGCGAAGTTACTAGTTGAGAATGAATGTGCTGCTTTACTTGAGGATCTCTCTAGCCAAAGAAAGACAGTGAAAGATCTTCACTTGGAGCTAGAAGAGGAGAGAAACGCTGCTGCTTCAGCAGCTAACGAGACAATGTCGATGATACTTAGATTGCAGAGAGAAAAGGCTGAGATACAGATGGAAGCTCGGCAGTTCAAAGCGTTTGCTGAGGAGAAGATGACTCATGACCAAGAAAAGGTTAAGGTTCTGGAGGAGTTGTTGTATGAGAAGGAGCAAGCTATAGAGGCCTTGTCTTATGAGGTTGAAGCTTACAAGGATACTTTGCTGAGCTATGGGCTAACTGAAGCAGAGATGCATGATCAGATACTTGGTTTTTGCAGAGACTCTAGCACTGTTGGTATTGATGTTTTTCCGTGTGAATACACTTCGGAATGTAGTGTGGATGATGAGAATCCGATTGGACCAGATGGTAATGTTGAGGTTGTGGAAAAGGTGATGGTTGGTCAGTCTCCAAGATGGCCATATTATGATCCAAACTCGCCTTTAGGAGCTGCAAAAGAGAGAAATGGAACATGTTTTGCAGACTCTCCTATGTCTTGTAGTAGTGATAGAGTTTATACTATTGACTCCATACATGTGGGAGTCTCTGAAGTCAAGATTGATGACGAGCCTAGTAAGATTAGCAAGGGAAAGTTGAGCGGTGATTACTGGACTTCTCCGAGGTACCAAGAACCTGTCATGACTCAGCAAGGAGTTAATGAGCCAGATATCGAGAAGCTTTACACAAGGCTTAAAGCACTTGAGGCTGACAGGGAGTCATTGAGACATACCATTGTATCTATGCGAACAGACAAAGCTCAGTTGGTGTTGTTGAAAGAGATTGCACAGCATTTATCAAAGGAAACTGTTGCATCAAACAAGCGAAACCCGGTTAGCAAAATGCCATCTTTCAAAGCATTCTGTGTAGTAACGGTCTTCAAGGTAAAACAGTCACAATCTCTTATCTAAACTGTCACAGCTTGCATGTTGACATCTGAGTCTTCCTTTTGTTTCAGTGGATTGCGTCTTTCGTTTCTTGGAGAAGAAAAGCCAAGCAAAACAAGTAAGAAGATTGTGTATTTTTGGTTTGCATTTGGGGTTTACTGCTTTTTCTTGAATGCAATTACAATGCAATGCAGGTATGTGTACAATTTGTCAGCAAATAATATGGGGATGCTTATGATTCTAGGCGAGGGATCTCGAACTAGGAGATGGAGCTGTTTAACAAGTTCACATGTCTAGATAACAATTCTTCTCTCTCTCTCTCTTGGCATAGTTAGTGCAAATTGAATGTATATTTCTCTTTATTGTAAGACATCCAATCAAAGACATGTATGGATGGTTCAGATTCTGGTTCAATGTATCAATCCAAAGTCAATTATTTTCCTCTTGTTTTGGGATCTTACATCTTCTCAAGGAAATATCATGACATAAGTCTTTAGACAAGAAAAGTCATCTACTATGCATGACAAGAGAGGATTCAGAGCATATACAGGTCACGAGGGAGACAGTGTAAGAGTTGTTGCAATACTTCAAGCTCTTTAGAGGGCCTGATCAAAGCTGAGGACAGAGATCCTGGCCAAGGTTATGATTCTGTATCTCTGAGAGTTCAGCAAGATCTTCAACAGTGGTCTCATCCATTTTATATTTTTGCAAAGAGTAGCATATGTCTTGTAAAAACACATTCAGTTCATATTAGTTAAGTACTGATCACCGGAAAGGGTTTGCATTATAGATAAGATAATGGATGATATAGTAGTGTTCTCTCTTGCTGAGTCAGTTATTGATTTAGCATACATGTAAGAGCCTAACATGTTTAAGAAAATCCAAATGAAGTTGCCTAAAGAAACACAACTCGGAGCTTGAAGAGGAGTGGTCTCCCTGTGCAAAATTAATCCAGATTTAATGCTCTAAATCAATTGAACAACACACTTCTAATATCACTTGATACGAACAGGAAAGAAAAAAGATTGTTTCTCTAGCCTCGCCAATTACAACGTAACCGAAGAACTCTGGTCTCTAGCAAATACACATTATTGTGACACAGCCTAAAACCTCTACCTAAAAAGTAACAAACGCACAAGCAAGAGACTCCAAATTTCATTGACCCCACTCCATCGTTTACTTCTCTTGATGCTTGCCAATTCTTTTAACCTGAAACATGAAACCAACCACACTGTTTGAATCAAACATTGAAAGACATGGTCTCATCACTAAGTCAAAATGAATGTGTTAATGGATTTTAAACTTCCTAACTTGAACTACCATGCTACTATGCATATATCCAATTGTTCATGGTCTACAGCTCTACATATGTAAAAAGAAGTATACACCTTACCTATTAACAACACATCAAAATTTAGACCAGTGGTAATATCATGTAAGCATTCATATCATGTAGGCGATGAAGCATATTTACCTGAACCATGCCTGAATCAAAGAACTACAGCTACGAGGGAGCAGATAGCATTGCTTCCTCCTTGCCTAAAGACACAACATAAGGCTGAACTTTGAATGTCTCTGTAATTGTAAAGCTGAGCTCATATTTCACAGCCTTCGTCCCAAAGATGTTGAACTTTCCTGCGCTTTTGTAAGCTACCTCGGCATCAGAACCCTTTCTAAAAACTACCCTGGCTCGGTTTTTCTCCTTGTCAACCTCGGTCTGTGAATCCCTTATTGGTCCAAAATGCCTGAACATTTTACTCAGGCTCTTCTCAGTAGGTATTGTATCCGTTTCAGAAAAGTTCATTATAAGTTCAGCTGGTGCATTCTCATCAAAGTCCGCCGGTTTTTCTGAATCTGAAGGAAGAGGAAGGCTGATCTGAGACTGTCGTCTTCTGTATCGTCGACGAGTCCTCTTAACCTCAGCTGGTTTCAGGTCATCCGGCACAACTTGATAGTTTTCTTTTTCAGTAGGTGGCGTTTGCTCTTCACCACCGTTATGTATCACCCTGTCAGTCCAGTATGTGTCGCCCATTTCCTCAAACTCAAAGGCTTCGGTTCCTCCTGCATTCGAGTTGGATGGTTTACCTCTTTTACTGCTTACCTTTTCTGGAGTATATTGCTGTGAAGCTGATGAGTTACGGAAATCTACCAAAAACTCAGCAGCAATGTCAGATACAACGTTTTCTTTAACAGGGTCTGTCGCTGCACAGTGAAGCTGGGATACAAAACTCTCAACAGAAAGAGTTTCATTACTACCCTTCAAAACTGAAAGAGATCCTGCCATCTGACTAGCAGCCCTGGCAATGCATGCACCAATCTTAAAGGATGGCCTGTTAGCGAAAGACAACTTTGCCAAGGAAACAGTCTTTCTACCTTCACCTAGTGAATCTTCACTCAGAACAGCAGCCTTTCGTTTCAAACCATTGGTTCTAATGTCAGAGTTGCTGGGATTTTCTTCCATTACTGTATCTTCCGTTTGGTCGGGATCCATATTTGGAGCTTCATGAGTAGTGTCATCTTCCTCCCTCCCTGTTTCTTGTTGATCTGCTGCTTTCTTATCTAAGGATGGATGATCCTTCTCTTCTCGGTTTACGTCAGATCCCAAAATATCATCAGAAGCTTCTTTTGGACAATCTGTAGCAGCTTCATTTTCAACACCTTCAGCACTTGAGCTTAGTTTTTCACAGGACTCCACGTTTGGAATAGCACCAACAGATTTAAGGGCCTCGCTGGAATCCTCTGCCATGTCAGTACCTTTCTTATCCTCTTTCTTAGACACATTACCAATTTCAGTTTTAAGGTCTTGTAGATTTCCTGACCCAGATGACACACCAGTGAAATCAATAAAGTTGGTAATATCAGAACTTGGATCAAAAAGACCATTATGATCCAATGGTTCAACTTCACCTGGAGCAGCATCTTCAGTAAGACTGCTTGGGTTTGCTGAATCAGCAGTTTCAATTGTTCCCGTAAGATCACTTTCCATATCAGCATTACCTTTCCCTTCAGCTAATGGAACATCTTGGGTTGACTCATTACCAGCACTATCCAAAACATTCTTTTCAACCGAATCCTCATAATCGATTTCCATGGCTTCTCCGTTTTCTCCTTCTTGGTTAACACTGGTTGTTTCTTTCTCACGACATATTTCCTTAGCAGAGTTAGCTTCCAAAACAGTTTCTGAATGCTTAGCATCGTTGGTCTTAGATCCAAGATTCTCTTCATTCCCCGGTTTGCTATCAACATCCATCTTTTTATTGTCCTCATCGCTTCCATTAGCTGAAACCTTCTCTTGGTCAGCTTTATCGTCTGTAACAGAAAGCGTTTCACCATCAACTGCACTTTGCTGGGACTTGTCAGTGTGAACATTCTGTTCTACATCAGAGGTGGTGGCCTCAGAATCATCACCACCGCTATCTCCAACTTCACAGTTTGCCTTCTCATCAACCCCAGCAGAGATAACAGTCTCATCTTCTCCTGCATTTTTACCATTCACCAGCTTCTCCTCAACAGCTCTCGCATCTCCATAACACTCGGTGTCAGGCTCTGTGAAAGCACCAGTCTTTTCAACATCATCAGAGCTAACAATTGTTTTCTCAACGTTATACTTAGTCTCCTCAGGAATTGCAACATCAGAAACAGGATTACCAGCTTCCTCACCACCTAGGGCTTCAGTTTTATAAGATAAACCTACTCCTTTACCAGCCACTTCTTCCATGGGCTCTTTGCTACCAACAACAAACTCACTTTCTTCTTCCTCTCTCTGCACATCAATTTGGAATTATTTGGTCGGAGCTCAAGATTACTCAAAGTACATCCATGAATTGTAATAAAGAGGAAAAGGGTATTCACAATAAGCATGAAAGGTTGCAGATTTCGAACGGGAAAGCTGAAATCGACGGGAAAGATTACCTCTTTAGATCTTGCGAGATATGGAGCAAAGGTGAGGGCTTTGAGTCTCAGTTACAGAGACGAGTGTGTGGAAGAAGAGAGGGAAGGAGATCAGTGAGGAGCATACGAAGATCGTCAGACGAGCGTGTTATCATCTCCAGTCGTTACCGTTCTTCGTCGGAGTATAAGATTTGTAGATAATACAAACCAAAACAAAATTCTACCTGGAGAGAGCTTCGTGGATGTCGCCACGTATGTCTCTACCTCATTTAATCGACCCTCTTGATCTTTCCACGTTGCAAATTTTTGTCTGTTGTAGATAAAAACCCTGCAGGGTTCAACAATAATCTGATCTTGTTTCTTGAGAGCAATATCGCTTTTGCATGAACATTCATTGGTCACATTCCTTGGCAGGTTCATCAAGTACTGTGAAAGAGTGTGGTCATAGTTTTCTGGTGCTTGTGGCCTTTTATCGGGTTCGCTTAATCAATGAACATCAACATAAGTTAACCAAATACCAGTGTTTCATATTCGACCCACAATTGAACCGGCAAACCCGGTGACCTAAAAATAATCCGATTTGGATTTAGCAAAACACCTATTAATTAAAAACTTGATAAATTCCGGTAAAAACTCAAAAATCTGGTATTAATCAATGGCCCGACACTCGGTTGGCCGGGTAAAAGTTCAAAATTTTTTTGATAATATTTCTACAAAAATTTGATTAAAATTAGAGAAATACCCTGAGATAGCCCTAAAAAAGTTTTTGTCACAAAAATAGTCTTTAAGGAGAAAAATGACCAAAATAATTTTTATTAGAGGATTAACAAAATGACTAATATACATTTATACCCATTGGGTTAACTAATCTAGACTTAGGGTTTAGAGTTATGGGGTGAGATTTTGGGGGTGAGGTTTAAAATTAAAAAGAATAATATAAAAATTAACTTTTTGAAAATAGAAAAAAGTTAGTTTTGTCATTTTTGTTCTTAAAGGCTATATTTGTGACAAAAACTTCAAAAGGGATTACTTGAGAGATTTGCCTTTAAAATTATCATACACTTTTTAATATTTCACAAAATTAAATAAACTACAAGATCTGCGATTTTTTAGACTTTGATGAAATTTATGCTATATCACACAAAAATGAAGAAAATATTGATAAAATAAACTGTGTTATGAACCATATTTGTGGATTGCCATAACCAGACCGACCACAGTTGGCCAGTCCATCCAACAAGTCCATCCGACCCGTCCACAATCAGTCCGACCACAAAGTCTATAGATGGTTGGTTTACTAAACCTATTGCATATTGGTTTAGGTTAGACGGATAGAAAACATATTCTTTGTTGGTTTAGGATTTGTACTTTTCCTTTTCCTTGTTGGATTTACTTATCTTGTAATCCTTATAAAGGAACCCCTTGTTGTTTATGAATAAGAATACACACACGAATTCCCCTTCTCTCTCTCTTGATTTACAACACTATCAGCACGAAACTCTAAAACCCTAAGCTAAAGTTTTCGATCACAAACCCTAAATTTCTTTCGATCAAAAGCTTTAACGGCAAGAACCCTAATCCTTGTTCGTGAACCTTCCATCCTTGATCGAGAACCTTCATCAACGATCTAAGCTTGCTCAACGGACGATACCGATCCTTATTCAACCCGATATCAACAAAGTTCCAGCTATCAATTCGAGTTCATGCACCATTCTCTTGTTGGTGGTCTATTTAACCCAATCAGAGGTTAAGGTAAATCGATAAACCCTAAAATCTCAAAACCTTAATCAAAAATACTAATGAGTAAATCAAAACCCTAAAACCTTATACTACTTGATTGATCCAATTGAATGATTATGAGAATTGAGGTTGTATGATTGTTTTGCATGATTGATTATTTTATGAACTAACCCTAATCAAATGCTAGTCTTGCTAAAACCCTAATGGAATCCTAATGGAATCCATATGCTAGTATTGTTAGATTCATGCTTGAAATAAATTGATTGATATATCTGATTGAATGTTCTTAAGATTGAAATCGACCACCTTGCTATAGAATTCGACCACCTAGAATAGAATATGATCTTTGCATGATCTAACTGATTGTTTTGATTGATGTTATATGTACATATAGATCACGAATGCTAGGCTTGCATGAACATATAGAAATTACTTGTTAGGAATGTCTTGTTTGGTCGAATGACTTGTTTGCATGGCCGCATGAACATTAGACCTAAAGTATAAGATATATGATTTCAGATGTTGAAAATCAACAACTTGGATTTTGTTGCCCTAAGTCTCTCAGGAGATAATTACTTACAATGGGCATTGGATACTAAGATTATCCTAAAATCAAAGGGACTCGGTGAATGTATCACCGAGGACAATAATGTAAATGAGAAAGATAGATACAGGGCTATCTTGATTATTTGCCATCATCTTACTGAGAGTCTCAAAGATAAGTACTTAACAATTGAGAATCCTTTAGACTTTTAGACAGAATTGAAAACAAGATATGATCACCAAAGAACGGTGTTATTACAAAGGCTATGTATGATTGGAGGAATCTCAGAATCCACGACTAAAAGTCCGTGGACGAGTATAACTCAGCCCTATTTAAGATAGTTTCTAAATTGAAACTGTGTGGTGAAGATATAACGGATAAGGATATGCTAGAAAAGACCTTTTCCACCTTCCACACAAACAATGTATTGTTACAACAACAATATCGTGAAAAGGGCTTTACCACATATGCAAGTCTGATCTCATGTCTATTGCTAGCTGAGCAAAATAATGAATTATTAATGAGAAACCGTGAATTGAGACCTCCTGGATCAACTCCACTACTTGAAGCCAATGTGGCCATAGAGGAAAAGAAAGAATCTAACCACGTCCATAACAATAGACCACACAACCAAGGAAATCATTATGGCCGTGGCCGTGGAAGATGGCAAGGACGTGGCCGAGGCCACTATAATGCAGGTCATGGTCGAGAGAACCACTATGGCCGTGGCCGACGGTATCGACCAAATTTTACCCGTGGTCAAGGTCGAGACCGTGGTATCTACTCTTAACCACAAAACTCGACCAAATCAGTATGCCATAGATGTGGGATGGGTAACCATTGGGCTAAAACATGTAGGACTCCCAAACATTTTGTTGACCTTTACCAAAAGAGTTTGAAAGGGTAGAATCTTGAAGCCCACTTGGTCTATCAAGATGGTGAAGATGATTTTGATCATGAAAAAGATGATTTTATGGAATATGAAACTTCTGATTGCCTAAAAAAATCCAGTTAATTTCGACATCAATTTTTTTTGTGTTTTCTTTGCTTTTATGTTTTCTTTGTTTTATCTGTTTGAATTTATTCTATTTCTTTGATGAATGAATGATTTTCAATACGAATGAATGGTTTCCATATTGAAACCATGGGCGAAGGAAACAAAGAGTTTCTTCAGATAATTGATATCGCCCAAGGCCATAAGAAAGTCTTAGAGACTATACATGCATTCTCTACTGGTCTTTACCATGCGAAGATCAATATGATAGAGGCTAATACCACGGTAAACAAAGTGTTTACTGAAAATTTCATCCTTTGGAATGACCGGCTTGGCCTTCCCGGTTCGACCATGATGCGAAAATTGATATTGAATACAAATGGGAACACATTGAAAGAAAGAAGAGTTATCCCTAAGAATCTCACGTGTGTAGCATGTACACAGGGGAAACTTATTGTTAGGCCATCACCAGTCAAAGTGACTAAGGAAACAATAAACTTTCTGGAAAGAATACAAGGTGACATATGTGGACCAATACACCCACCTTGTGGGACGTTTAGATACTTTATGGTCCTTATTGATGCGTCCACAAGATGATCACATGTATGTCTATTGTCGAACCGCAATTTGGCGTTTGGAAGGTTAATTGCTCAGATAATTTGTTTAAGAGCACACTTTCCAGATTTTCCTTTAAAGACTATACGTCTTGATAATGCTGGTGAATTCACGTCCCAAGCATTTAATGATTATTATATGTCCATGGGGTAAGCGTAAAACATTTTGTGGCACATGTACATACACAAAACAGCTTGGCCGAATCATTTATCGCATACAGCTAATTGCTCGACCATTACTCATGAGGTCGAAACTCCCAGTCTCAGATTGGGGACATGCAGTCTTACATGCATCCAAGTTAATTCGAATCATGCGATCTAGTGAGCATATATATTTCCCATCACAATTGATAACGGGTCATGAGCCAAAGATATCCCATCTTAAAACATTTGGATGTGCCGTCTATGTACCAATTGCACCACCACAGAGAACTAAGATGGGTCCTCAAAGGAGGATGAGGATATATGTTGGATATGAATCTCCCACAATAATTAAGTACCTTGAGCCAACTACGGGGTACTTTTTAAGGCCAAGTACCCGAATAGTCATTTTGATGAATCCAACTATCCAACATGAGGGGAAGATAATAATAAGGTGGTAATAAAAGAAATTACATGGTATCAACCATCGTTGTCTTGGCAAGATCCTCAGACTCAGAAAAGTGAATTAGAAGTCCAAAAGATAATACATTTACAAATGCTAGCTAATCAATTGTCAGACTCATTTGCTGACCCGAATAGAGTAACAAAGTCATATATACCAGTTGCTAATGCACCAATTCGTATAGATGTCCAAGATGGAAAAAATCAAGTTGCTACAGAGTTTAAGGTACGTTTGAAACGTGGTAGATCAATATGTTCCAAAGATAAGAACCTTCGAAAAATAAAGAAAGGTGCTGAAAATGAATTTGAGGTCGAACCAACCGTGGTCGGACTAACCATGGTCAAACCGCCCATGGTCGAACCGACCATGGTCGAACCAATCCCAGACATGGTCTATCCGAAAGTACCAAACAATGAGGTTTGGGATGCTAAACTTCATGGTAATGAAGGTCCTGATAATAATAAGATCTCAATAAACTATGTGATGTCTGGAAAACAATGGAATAGAAAGAATGTCTACATTGATGATATATTTGCATGCAATATAGCACTTGATGTTATTGGATATAAATGAAGATCATGAACCTACGTCTATCTTAGAGTGCACTCGACGATCAGATTGGATTAAATGGAAAGAAACTATAAACGTGGAGTTAAATTCTCTAAAGAAAAGATATGTATTTGGTCCAATAATTCGGACACCTTATGATGTTAAACCAGTGGGATATAAATGAGTTTTTGTGAGGAAAAGAAATGAGCATGGTGAAATTGTGAGATATAAAGCACGACTTATTGCACAAAGATTCTCACAGAGACCATGAATAGATTATGAGGAGACATACTCCTCTAAGGTTGATGCTACTTTTAGATTCCTAATAAGTCTGGCTATAAGAGAGAAATTAGATTTTCAGCTAATGGATGTAATAACTGCATACTTATATGGTCCACTGGATAATGAGATATACATGAAAGTACCAGAGGGTATTGAGCTTAAAGATAAAGAAAGTTCTCGAGAACAATATTGTATAAAGTTGAACAAATCTCTTTATGGATTGAAACAATCAGGTCGAATGTGGTACAATGACTAAGCGAGTACTTAGTGAAAGAGGGCTATAAGAATGATCCGATTAGCCCATGTATATTCATAAAGAAATTCGACAAAGGATTTGTAATCATCACAGTATATGTGGATGACCTGAATATCTTAGGAACCTCTGGAGAAATTACCCAAACGGTTGAATATCTTAAGAAAGAATTTGAGATGAAAGATCTGGGTAAAACAAAGTTTTGTTTGGGGTTACAACTTGAGTACATAAAAGATGGAATCCTTGTGCATCAAATGGCATATACAAAGAAAGTACTCAAAAGATTTAATATGGACAAATCTCACCCATTGCCCATTCTCTTGGCCGTGAGATCACTTGGTCTGGACACTGACCCTTTTGGTCCTAAGAAGGACGATGAAGAAGTCCTTGGTCCCGAAGTGCCATATCTTAGTGCCATATGAGCTTTAATGTATATGGCGAGCCACACTCGGCCAGATATATGTTTTGCCGTGAATCTATTGTCTAGATTTAGCTCATGTCCGACCCAAAGACACTGGAATGGGATTAAACGTATTCTTCGTTACCTACAAGGGACGAAAGACTTAGGTTTATTTTATACTAACCAACCCAAAGAGGGGTTAATTGGTTTTGCTGATGCAGATTATATATCAGATCCACACAATGCTCGATCTCAGACAGGTTATGTATTTACATATGGTGGTACAACTATATCTTGGCGATCCATGAAACAAACCATTGCAGCCACATTGTCCAACCATGCCGAAATATTGGTCATTCATGAGGCCAGTCGCGAATGTGTATGGTTGAGGTCGATGACCCAACATATTAGAGTTGATTGTGGTATGGTCGAAGGAAAGGAGGCATCGATCATCATGTACGAGGACAATGCATCATGCATAGCTCAACTTAAAGATGGATATATCAAAGGAGACAAGACGAAACACATACTGCCAAAGTTCTTTACACACGAGTTGCAAAAGGCAGGCCAGGACGAAGTGATACAAGTTCGTTCAAGTGACAATTCAGTCGATCTATTCACCAAGTCACTACCAACCTCAACGTTCAAGAAGCTTGTATATCAGATTGGAATGCGTCGACTGAAATACCTTCAGTGAGGTACAAAACATGGGGAGTAATACGTGTTGTACTTTTTTTCCTTAACCATGGTTTTATCCCATTGGTTTTACTTGGCTAAAGGTTTTAATGAGGCAACATCTTAATGGTTATGACATCCAATGGGGATGTTATGAACCATATTGGTGGATTGCCATAACTAGACCGATCACTGTCGGCCAGTCCATCCGGCCCGTCCATAATCAGTCTGACGACAAAGTCTATAGACGGTTGTTTTACTAAACCTCTTGCATATTGGTTTAGGTTAGACGGATATAAAACATATTCCTTGTTGGTTTAGGATTTGTACTTTTTCTTTTCCTGTTGAATTTACTTATCTTGGAATCCCTATATAAAAAGAGTTCCTTGTTGATTATGAATAAAAATACACACACGAATTCCCCTTCTCTCTTGATTTACAACAAACTGAAGTTTATTGATATAGTAGTATTAGATTATTATTGTATTCTTGTTATTGATAATCTATTATAAGTATGTATTTTTACTTAGATTTAAATATTAATTCTATAATATGTTTATTTAATTATTTATTATCTATTTATAGCCAAACTTATTATTTGGTAATAAAAATTAATCAAATAATTTATTTTATGATGTAGAAAAAATTAAAAATAAAACAAAATTTAAAATATTTAATTAAATTTTGTAAATAAAACTTGATAACATCTTATATTTTTCAATGGTTAGCAATATTATTTTGATATATAAATATATATTAAAATATATTAATCTATGGATCTGCGATTCAACCATGATCAACCCTGTGACCCAGTAATCGAGAGAGTAATCCGATTCAGTGTCCGGATCGAATTTAAAAACATTGTCAAATACTGAACACATATACGATTCGGTCAAATCATTTCACCTAAGTCTACCAGCTTAATGTTCAAAATCACTTCATCTAATTACCGTGTAACATCACATGGTAACTCATAGCTATCATTTTTCTCTTTCTTTTCGTTCAAACAACTTCCTAGCTAGCATCATAAAAATTTAAAAACTATTACTAAATTTTGATTCTTTCAATTTTATATATATATTTGTTTTTACAAATAAAAATTGTTTAAAAGTATATATAATTAACTAAAATTTTATAAATATATTTTTATAAAAATAAATATTATTTATATAACTCATCTCATATTAATTTTACTTATATTTTAAAGGTTTAAACTATAATATGAATTTATATATAAATTTTTATAAAGCAAATCTTTCAAATAGATCTTTTTGAAGTTTTTGTCACAAAAATAAACTCCAACGAAAAGAATGAAAAAAATAGATTTTTTATATTAATTGTTTCAATTGTAAACTTCACCTTCAAAACCCCACCCCATAACTCTAAACTTAAGTCTAGATTAGTTAACCCAATGAGTATAAATATATATTTACACTCTTTAATAAAATCTATTTTGATCATTTTTTTTCTTAAAAACTATTTTTGTGACAAAAAAATTTTAAGTCTATTTTAAAGTATTTCTCATTTTTTATATTGGTCAAAATTATTCTATTATATTATAAATCACTATATATCATAATAGTCTCATACATTATAAAAGTTTACATGCTGATGAAATAATCCGAAAAATTGTAACTATAAAACAAAACTTATCAAATAATATTAATGGATCAATCCAACCATGAATGTTATTGGGGATATATAGATTATATATGTTAGGATAATTACAGACGTGTTGATAAGTCCATATTCCTAGTTAGATAAAGACAAATCTCCTTGTTGAGATCGGGATTACGATCCTCTTCACGTTGTATAAATATTGTGCCATTGGCTTTCTAATAAATATACACATTCAGTACACAAATCTACATGGTATCAGAGCAGAAGATTCTTAATCTTTGATCTTTGTTCCTTATTTTCGTTTTTCGTTTTTTTAGAAAATCATGGCTGATTTAGCGAGTGCTACAGCTGGAAAAAAGAAGGATGAAGCAACGTCAAGCTCACCTTACTTGTTGTATGGTTCCAACAATCCAAGAGCCATGATTTTTTTCTGTTCAGTTGAATGGAGAGAATTATAATGAATGGTCGTCGGAGATGGTTAAAGCTCTGCAAGTGAAACGTAAACTGGGTTTCATTAAGGGCATGTTTATTGGGAGTCTCTTAGCAGAGATTCTTAACTTTTCTAAGAGCCGTTTCTTAACTTTTAACTAAGAAAACTTAAGAGACGTCTCTTAAATAGGAGACTTAAGAGACGTATCTTAACCAAAAAAAAAATTTGAAAAAAAAAATTCAAAAAGAGTCAATTTAAGTTAAGAACCCCACCTTAAGAGACCGGGGATAAACATGGCCTAAAGAAACTCTAAAAAGCCAAATGAAGACAGTCCTGATATGGAGAACTGGTTGACAGTTAATTCAATGATAGTAGGTTGGATCCGAGCCTCTATGGAACCAAAGGGGTGGTCCATAGTCACTTACATTACTGAAGCATTCCAGTTGTGGGAAGACCTGAAACAGAGGTTTTCCGTGGGGAATACGGTTCGTGTTCACCATATTAAGGCTCAACTTGCTTCATGTCGACAAGATGGAGAGTCCGTTTTGGACTATTTTGGCAAACTCTCAACATTGTGGGAAAAGTTACAAGTGAATCAACCGATCTATGCTTGTACGTGTGGAGCTGCAGTAGCTAAGGCTAAAGAAAGAGAACATGAGAAAATTCATCAATTTGTGATGGGTTTGGATGATTCACGATTTGGAAACATATTAACAAACGTGATTGGTCTTGATCCTCTGTCTTGCTCGGTGAAATATACAATAATATGGTGAGAGAAAAACAAAGACTGACGTCTGCACGAAGCCGTGGTCAACAGCAAAAGGCGGTTGGTTTCCTAACTCGCCAGACCTCAGCTCCATCACGACGACTCGACGAGACTCTTCGAACAACTCTGCATCAAACAAAGGAGACAACTCAATCTTGCATTCTCATTCGATCTGCTCTCACTGTGGTCACACAGGTCATGAAAAACATGACTGTTGGCAACTTGTTGGCTTCCCAAACTGGTACAATGGTCGTAGTGGTGGTCGTGGACAGGGTGCTGGTATCAAAGGAAGAGGCCGTGGAATGAACAATCCAGGGTGTGGTCAGGAAAATAATGCTCAAGCTACGAGCTCTAACCCATCTGCTCCCGAGCTTACTCTCGATCAGTGAAAAGTGCTCAGTCAGATGATACAAGACAAAGCTGGTAATGCAGTGTCTGATAAGTTGTTTGGTAAGATTTATTTGGGTGATGTCATTATAGATACATGTCCTTCACACCATATGACGGGTAATCATGATTTGTTGACTGACATTGAGATGATTCCACCATGTCCTATTTCCTTGCTGATGGGAATAGAATGTTTGCAGTAAAGATGAGAACGTTTCTTTTGTCTAATAAAATGAAAATGTAGAAAGTGCTCTTTGTTCCTGACCTGAACTGCACTTTGATATCAATTGCAAAAAATTTAAAGCAAGCCAATTGTTTTGCGACTTTTACTGATACAATTTATGTTTTACATGATCGTTTTTCGAGGACTCTGATTGGAGCCGGTAAAGAACGCAAACGCCATGGTGTGTATTACTTCACAGATTTGGTTTCAGCGTAGAGTCATCGGGCTGTTGGCGGTTCTGATCATGTCTCGTGGCATCAATATTTGGGCCATCCGTTATTTTCTGTGTTGTTAAATTTACCTTATGTTTCTAAATCTGCTAGCTCAAGTCCGTGTGACACTTGTTTTATTAGAAATCCCATGTAAATTTGTGTACTTAATGTGCATATTTATTAGAAAGCTATTGACACAATATTTATACAACGTGAAGAGGATCGTAATCCCGATATCAACAAGAAGATTTGTCTTTATCTATCTAGGAATATGGACTTATCAACACGTCCATAATTATCCTAACATATATAACCTATATATCCCAAATAAATGTTTAGTTCTAGAAGCTAAACCTAGTAGTTCCTCCATGGGCACTCAACAATCATCAAGAGAATTACTTCTCTGTTTCTACATGGAGCTAACTGGTTTCAGCTGAAACTTTGGAACCGACATTACTAAGTGAAACTATCTATGAGGGAGCTGAGAAATCGACGGAGTTATCTTATCAGATCTTGCGGGAGTTGGAGAAAGAAACATGGTGAGGCCTCTCTCAGTAACATAGACGAGTATGGAGAAAAAATACATTTTTTGACGAGACCCCTCACCCTTTACAAATTTAATTTTAAGCCCACATTCTTTTCACTTTTAAGATCAAGCTTTGAAGTTACTAAATAAACTTTTTCCCTTTTCGGTTAACAATTTGTGATAATCAATTCATAAGAAATTATAAATTATCTAAATTGTTTTTTATTCTTCAAGTTTTCATGTGTTGTCTCTGATTTTTGGACTGAATCAAATAAAGCTCTGGTCTTACGGAGCTAATCTCTTTGGTTTCCTTTTCGTGTACTCTGTTACATACCGACTAATTTAAACTGGTTTATCTTTGTTATATGATATACTTCGATTATTTTCCTTGAAAATCAGTCTTTACCTGACTCTGTCTTTGCCGGTAATCGGTTTGTGGTAAAGCTTTCCTGTTAGAATAGATGGAGAACATGATGGGTTAATTTTTGGTTGGTTCAGAAAGGATTCAGAATTGTTGGCATTCATATGAACGGTACGACAAAGATTCCTATCGTGAATCGTTCTGAGTAACTTCAAGTTCAACTCCGAAGATGAAATATGATCCAACAATGGCATCGGTGGAAACGAAAGAGGATTCCAATGAAGCATGAAAATTCTAGTGAGACGACCGTTTCAACCGTCGCAGAACCGGCATGTCGTGTTGCAGTCTCCAAACTCGTGTGCAATGAAATGGATGCGTGTCAGCACACGTGAAAGAGATGGTGGGATACGTGGAAGGACTCATCGATCAGTATATTTAGAGCATCTGAATCAGTGAACTCCCATGGGGTTCACACAGATTTTCAGAAAAAAAAATATTAAAATAATTAATAGTGTTGAACCCCATCCCTTTGGAGCTCTTTCTGGTGAACCTCTGTCCAACGGGTTCAACACTGTTCACGACACGTGTCGGCCATCCATTGGTTCGACTATTTTTTTTTTTCAAAAAAAAATCAAACAATAAAAAAATAATAATAAAAAATTGAAAATATTAACCCCAAGAGTTCACTGATGCTATGCTCTTAGGTCGGTTATTAATTTTAAATTGTATTCAGGTTAAATGGGCTTAAATATTGTTTCACCTTGCAATAGCCTCCCGATTTTCCCTAAATGAAAAATGTTGCAAAAAAAGCTAAATTGTATTCTTTAGTATGATGTTCTGGACCCGATCCCGACTTTGAACCAAACAATTTTTCAGATCAATGGATTATTAGGTCAACTGTAGGTGAACCACAAATTAATTAATTATAATATATAATTACATATAGCAAAATATAAAAGAGCTTTAACATTTCTTTTAAAAATATAGAAATTAAAAGTATATAAATTTTATTTTCTTTATTTTAATTCCATTTCTCATACAAAATAATTTAAACTTTGTAAAACATCAAAATTGTAATAGTTTGTCGATAACAAGATAAACAAATATCAAATCACACCATCTAATTTTAGTTTTCTGTATCATTATTCATTTCATTTTTTCATGTGACTTAGTAAAATTTTCGTTAAATCAAAGTTTAAAAATAAAAAATAAAATAGTTTGATTCGATACTATATACAATAAAAATCAAAAAGTTCAACAAGACTGAAGAGATACAAAGTATATGGTAGCAAAAGAAAATATTAGGTTAATGAGAAAACTAAAAAGTGAAAATCTAACTTTTAGTTGAAAAACAAATTTTAACAACGTAAACTAAAAAAAAATTAAAAATTATCACTGGTTCAACTGATGGTTCAACCGGTAGTTAGGCTATTGGATTTACAAGTTATCGAGTTTACGGGTCTTTTGCAAGCTATATCGAATTTTTAAATAACATATATTTCTTAAATCTCAAATCAGATTACTTATTGGGTGATCAGGCTTGTCGACACAACGGGTCTCGATTGGATATAAAACACTTGCATTATGTGATTCTTAGAAGATGATTTCATAATTTTAACTCTTTGAGAGGAAACTTTATTAGCTACTTTTAACGAACAAATTATTAAATGTAAAGGAATTAGATTTGAAAAAAATGATTTGTCTCTACTAAGATTATAACATGGTGAGATGGAGAAAATGAATAATCTTGGGCTGAATCGTTTGATCAATAGCTTGTACCCTATCAAGTTATGGCCTTATGTTATCTCCTCCTCCAACTGTACCTATTCAGCAGTCAAAAGCAAATCTTTATAGTGTCAGTTTAGTATCTATTTTCTGACAAGATCTTGCATGTAAGGGGCCTTTTGTTATTTATGAATTCATAAGCACCAGGATCCAGCTAAATTATTACAGATACACGTGCTACAACGAGGCTTCACGTGGAAAAGCAGAGCCTATCTAGCTGAGGATGGTTGATCCATGTGATACCACACCATGGGCACATGAGGCCATGACTGACATATCAAATAACGTGAACAACTTGTGTATGCATATATGTCTCATCAGGTTTATTTTTTGAAAATATGTATAAGATTGATAGATAGATTATAATGGATAAGAATTGAAACGTTATATATGTAAGACACATGTTAGAATACTTGCAGGTTTTAATTAATTGACAATACATTAATCACACTTACAAAAATGACGATCCTACATATGCTGCTCACATATTATATTAAAAAGACCAAGAATATTTTTTTCTCAGTTGTATCATTATTTTAGCCATATATATGAATACTGGTGATTTGTAATAGTGAATAGTTATTCTGAGATCCAAAAAGATAAATAAACAAAAATAGTTACTACAAGATTCAAAAAAAAAAGGATTCAAATGAATGAATTTTGTACTTCATAACCAAAACACTACGTTTCTACAACTTATAATTATTAAATTCAAGATCATAATGCATCCCTATAAATTTTATCATATGCATGTAAGTTAAATATATAACTGACTAAATGTTAGTTTTGATAATATTTTAAATCACTATTTAAATAGTACTTATAAGAATGAGCCAAATCTATAATTTAAATACTCTCTTAGTAAACTTAGTAAACTAGTTTACGTTATAAGGATTATGATGTTAGGAAATACGGGTCAAATTTCCTTGCGGAAAAATCAGAATTTGCGGGAGCGGGAAGAAAAACACACAAATTTGTTAACGGAGTTCGGTCAACTTTGCCTACGTCTCCGGGACCTGCTACCGATCCTTTTATTATCACCGGGAAATTTTTACAAGCTTTCAACACACCCCGATCCCAAATACACTCAAGAAATTAATAATAATTTCTTAAAGAAAAAACTTTTTTTTTCTTTTCTCACGTTCTCTCTCTCTCTTCTCTTCTTCTTTCTTCTGTGTTTTTCTTGTTTTGGGATGATTTTGAATGTGAAGAAGCACCATGTATTTATAGGAGGGGGTTGAGAGGTTGGTGAAGAGTAGTTGTTGACAAAACAACCAAGCCACTCTTTTTGACTTTGTCTTCACCATTCTCCATTTAACTACTTCTCTTCACCGTCCATTGTTAAAAACGTGATCTAACAATCTCCCACTTGAAGACTGATTTCAATCTGTCTTCACACCTTGATCAATGTAGCAGGTCTTCCCAGCTTATTACTCCAACAAGCCAACTGAGGTTTCACACAACCTCAGCTTCTCACACGGCACGACCTTCGTCAACATGTCTGCCGGATTCTTACTTCCTGGGATCTTCTCAAGCACCAACACTTCATCTTCTAACGCTGATCTGATGAAATGATATCTCCGATGTATGTGCTTCGTCCGAGCGTGGTAAACCGGATTCTTTGCCAAATCGATGGCACTCTTACTATCACAGTACAACACACTTTTCCCTTGGTCATGGTCCAGCTCTTGTAGAAAAGACTGTAACCATATCATCTCTTTTGTTGCCTCCGTAACCGCAACATACTCAGCTTCACAGCTTGATAGAGATACAATTTTCTGCAACTTTGAAACCCAACAAATTGCAGTACCACCAAAAGTGTAGACATATCCGGTTGTGCTCTTCGTGCTGTCAATGTCACCTCCATTGTCAGCATCAACATATCCCTGCAATCCCATCTCAGACTTCGTGAAACATAGCGACCAACTTGGATTCCCTTTCAGATATCTGAGAATCCACTTCACGGCTTCCCAATGTTCCTTTCCTGGATTGCTCATAAATCTGCTAACGACTCCCACTGCATGTGCAATGTCTGGCCTTGTACATATCATCGCGTACATCAGGCTGCCTATAGCAGAAGCATATGGAACCTTATCCATATATTCCATCTCGCTTCCATTGCAAGCTCCCACTTGATCGACTCATCCACTTGCATAGCCTCTTCATAACATTCAGGCTCTCCTCTATCTGTGAGCAGAATGTAGTTGAGCGATGGAGAAAATCTTACAGGCTTTCTGATGACTCTACTTGACCGTCGTAACTCCGTGATAAGTGTATATGGGACCACTTCAGAATCATCACTCTCTTCAGCCTCACCACTCTCGTCTTGAGAGATTTTTTCTTCTGCTGTTGGGGTATCCTGTGGCAACCCTGGTGTCAGGATATCATCTAAGTCAACAGCTCCAGGCTCTTTCCTCTCCGAGCCTTCTCTTAGCTTATCCTTGTACAACGCTTCTTCGTTGAACACAACATTCTTGCTGCGGATGATCTTCCGATTTTCATCATCCCAAAACCGGTAACCAAACTCCGTGTCACCATAACCGATGAAGTAACACTTCTTAGACTTCGAGTCAAGTTTACTTCTTGCAGCATCGTCAATGTGAACATAAGCTAAGCATCCAAACACCTTTAGATAAGAAAGGTTTACTTTCTTTCCACTCCAAGCTTCTTCAGGGATCTTAAATCCCAATGGCACAGACGGTCCTCTGTTGATTAAGTAGGCTGCAGTATTGATTGCATCTGCCCAAAACGTCTTTGGCAATCCACAGTGCAATCTCATGCTCCTTGCACGCTCATTCAAAGTTCGGTTCATCCTTTCCGCTATTCCATTCTGTTGAGGCGTTCCCGGAATAGTCTTCTCCATCTTGATTCCATTATCAGCGCAATATCTCTTGAACTCCTCGCTGATATACTCTCCACCATTATCAGACCTTAAACACTTCAACTTGAGATTTGTCTCAACCTCAACCATGGTTTTCCATCTCTTGAAAACCGAGAACACTTCATATTTGTTCTTCATGAAGTAAACCCACACCTTTCTTGTGGAGTCATCAACAAAAGTCACATAGTAGTACGAACCTCCCAGCGATGCAATAGGAGCGGGTCCCCACATGTCAGTGTGCACCAACTCTAACTTCTCAGATTTTGGCTCTCTTCCTCCTTTCAAGCAACTAACTCGTTTCTGCTTTCCAAGGACACAACTTTCGCACATCTGATGATCCACCGTCTTCAGATCTGGAAGAGCACCATTTGCCACCATGAGTTTCATCCCCTTCTCACTCATGTGCCCTAATCTGCAATGCCACAACTTGGTTTGTTTGGCATCCTCGACAACAGCAACAGTGTCTTGATAGCTCGTCGTCATATAGAGAGTGCCTCTTTTATGACCTCTAGCAACCACCATGGAACCTTTCTTGACTCTCCAGGCTCCACTACCAAAGTTGACATCGTGCCCCGTGTCATCAAGTTGACCTACCGAGATTAGATTTCTCATCAACTTTGGCACATGTCTAACCTTTGTAATCTTCCACACACGTCCATCTGACATCTTCAAGTTGATATCTCCAATACCAACTATGTCCAAAGGTAATCCATCAGCGAGATATACCTTTCCGTAATTTCCAGCAACATAATTCTCCATAATGTTGTGGTGCGGTGTGGTGTGAAATGACGCTCCTGAGTCAAGCACCCATGAATCGATTGGGCTATCGACATAGGAGATTGACGCTTTGGTGTTATTTCCAGCTGCATCACGAGCTTCACTTTTCCTCGGGGAATCAACAGACACTACCAATGCGTCAGCGATTTCACGTGTCACTGCATTGGCTCCGCCTCTAGTGTTGTCTTCCTTCTTCGGTGGTGCCTGGCAATTCTTCTTAATGTGGCCTGTCTTTCCACAATTCCAGCACTCTGCAGGCTGTCTGAATTTGGACTGACCCCGTCCACTCCTTGACTTCGATCTGCCATAACTCCGGTTACTTCTATCTGGGTTTCTCCCTCTGTTTTCCACGTTGAAAGCAGAGCTCGTTGATGCTTCCCCAGAGTCTATCCTTCGAACTTCCTCGGCAAGGATACGATCTCTAACATCATTGAATTTGAGCTTTTGAGTACCCACAGAATTACTAACCGCTGCCCGCATTGGCTCCCAACTATTTGGCAGAGATGCCAACAAAATCAGTGCTCGCACTTCATCTTCAAACTCGATTTCAACCGATGACAGTTGGTTGACAATCGTGTTGAACTCGTTCACATGTGCGGCAACCAGGCCACCTTCTTCCATCTTCAAATGAAAGAGTTTCTTCATGAGAAATACTTTATTATTTGCCGAAGGTTTCTCATACATATCAGAGAGAACTTTCATGAGCCCTTCAGTGGTCTTCTCCTTCGCAACGTTGTGAGCAACGTTCTTCGACAGTGTTAGCCTTATAACACCCAGAACTTGTCTGTCAAGGAGCTCCCACTCAGCCTGATCCATCTTCTCAGGCTTCTTGCTCAGTGGTTGATGAAGCTTCCGTCCGTACAGATAATCTTCAATTTGCATTCTCCAAAATGCATAGTCTGTACCATCAAATTTCCCGATACCGTGTGCTGAACCGTCTTCGCCTCCCATCGTTTCTGAAACCACCGTGTTTAAAACACCTCTGTCGACGAACTAATGTTACCGACAAAATTCACTATTCACGTAATCACTATTCACGTGAATAGTAACCTGACAAATTTTTGACCGATCACCGTAACTCAAGCTCTGATACCAGTTGTTAGGAAATACGGGTCAAATTTTGTGGGAAAAAAAAAATTTGCGGGAGCGGGAAGAAAAACACACAAATTTGTTAACGGAGTTCGGTCAACTTTGCCTACGTCTCCGGGACCTGCTACCGATCCTTTTATTATCACCGGGAAATTTTTACAAGCTTTCAACACACCCCGATCCCAAATACACTCAAGAAATTAATAATAATTTCTTAAAGAAAAAACTTTTTTTTTTCTTTTCTCACGTTCTCTCTCTCTTCTCTTCTTCTTTCTTCTGTGTTTTTCTTGTTTTGGGATGATTTTGATTGTGAAGAAGCACCATGTATTTATAGGAGGGGGTTGAGAGGTTGGTGAAGAGTAGTTGTTGACAAAACAACCAAGCCACTCTTTTTGACTTTGTCTTCACCATTCTCCATTTAACTACTTCTCTTCACCGTCCATTGTTAAAAACGTGATCTAACATATGATAGTAAACACGTTATATGGTTTAGGATAAAATGACAAAGGTACCTGATATGGGATGAGTGTAAATAGGTTTCGTCAAGGAAGGTTGAGGAAAACCGATGGCCTGAGACTGATGATAGGGATAGACAGTGTAGAGAGGCATCATTGGGCTTGTTCCAACCATTACACGTCCTCCACCATACATGTGATGGTGGTTGTAATATTTCGGTTGTGGCTGCGGCTGTGCATAGTACCCATTCATATAGGTTCCTCCAACGTATCCAACTTTCTGTGGCTGTTCATTAAGTAACATCCCAAACAAATTTATTTCATAAGTGTGGCAAAGCATAGTGCAAGCATATCGATTTTATTTAGAAAACATGAGACTTACTTGATTGAAGGTCATGTTCGGGGCAACGTAGGAGGAAGGGTACCTATAATATCAAACTGCACTAATCAAATACCGTATTGATTTTAAGTACATTTTGAAGAAGATCAGACCGTATAAATTAAAAATAGTTGACCCATAGAAAGGAACGGCCTGATGATGATGGTGTTGTTGTTGAAGTTGAAGTTGATGTTGCTGGTGAGTGAATCCCACAGGGTAGTACCATTGAGTTTGAATATTCCCCACATGTCCTGGCTTGGCCCTACCCACATTCTTTGATCCTTCACATGTCAAAACATCATATTGATGGTAAAGTTAAGATTAGTTTAAAAAAAATCAAATGGCATAAACTATAATGGTGTTTTGATTCCATTTACTCAATATTCAATCCTTGGAAGGTCTCTTACCTTGGTGAGTTTGGATGAACATCCCTGCCTAGAAATTCTAAACTAAATAGAAAAACATTGTTTGCTGCCAAACCAGTAACTAATAATGTGATTTGCTTTTTTATTCCAAACTGCAAATGACAATCTTATATAACACGAGAGATCATATACACATGCACCATACTGCATGCTCATAACTATTCCCTTAACATTGCCCGCGTAGGAAACTTCCTATATGACGTTATAAACAATGTTTTTTTTTTTGTAACTACGTTATAAGCAATGTTTATAAGTATATAACTTTACGTGTATATATATAATTTTTTTACGTGTATATAATCATGTTATATACTTTCACTGCGATTTCATGATTGATCAATCTAGATGTCTTAAAATTGCAACTCTTCCAGATGCTATAAATGCTTAATTAGTTTGAATTTGGCCTATGATCTCTGGTAATAATTGAAGATTTTAATATAAAAAGAATTTAGATGAACCTTGTTGAGGAGAGGCCATGGTGGGGGACCTACGTGGGCGGCCACCAAGAGAGGCAAGATTGCAGTTGGCACGTCGCGCATTGATGACCGGAGTCGAGTCTTCACAAGCCCTCTTCGCAGCTTCCGCATCTTTGAAAGTTACCTACACAAAAAATGATACAAAGAACGTAAAGTGAGATACATGTAAAAGAAATTAAAGAACAAAGAGAAAGAGAAGAGGAACATACAAAGCCGTAGCCTTTGGAACGGCGAGTGAGTTTGTCGAAGATGATCACTGCCTCTAAGATATCACCGTACTTGATAAAATGATCATGCATTGCTTCTTTTTGAGTGTCCCAAGACAATCCTCCTACGAACACTTTGGTCATCTTCGTGTCTCCAAAACCTCCGTTCACGTTGTTGCTCGTCGTCATTAGATCGTGTGTTTTGTGTCTTGGTAGAGAGAGAACGCCCAGAAAAACAGAGAGAAAACGAGAGAGAAGGGGGAGTGAACTGAATTGTATAGAAGATGAATAATAATAATAATAAAGAAATTGTGTAAAATCGAGTGACAGGTAAGTCTTTAACGTGATCACTACATCCTTCTTATGTCTCTATTCACGCCTCTTTCTTGATACAATCATCCCGAATACTTTTACAGTTGTAACTTGTAATAATTAACATGACCAAATATGAATGCTCTGCCATTACTTTGGTTTATACATTGTGCTAACTAACATGCCATGCATACTCTGATCAGGGCCACTGATGAGATTTGTTGGGCTTGAAACAATTACTCAGCATATATTTTTCTTAATCATGCATTTAGAAGCCGGATAATATTATACATATTAACCACTAGTATTTTGAGGGTTATAAGTGAATGGTTCATCTTTTTATGCCGAAGACCGGTTCTAGTTCTAACCCTGCTCTTACCCTTTTTTTGTTGTCTTGACAAAAGAGTATTGATTAAAATTGAGATTGTGGTTCTGAGAGAAAATTATTAATAATCGTTGTTTCCTTAAAAGATTGGGAATCATGTCAAAAGGGAAAGAAGATTCATAAAGTCCCTTCAGATTAAAAGATAGGACAGTGGTTTTAGATTATTATGGTGTTTTTCTCTACCTTTACTTGAGATCATTTTTTTTAGGTCAATATAGTCAAAGAAATGCTAGGCCGTATGATACTATTGAAGGGTGAGGCCCATTATTTTTGTGTAATCAGATCAATTTGTGTTACTTTGGAGTATGTAACAACAAATCTGTGTTTCTCTCTTTCTTTCTTTGTCTCACAGTTTTAGTTGTGAAATGTGTTGGCCACTTGTTTCTCCTCACTGGTAAGTCATCCACCTTACGATTTATGGACTTCTGGAATCGCCATAACGAGCGGCATAAGCTAATTATAGATTTAAACATCGCCAGTCATTTAGACTCTCACAAATAGCAAAGCAATTTTTAACCATCGAAATTAAAATGTTTATAACAAAAACGTAATAAAACAGCAATAAAAAAGAAAAGAAGAAGAACATAACTAATACATAAGCAAAACTTTCTTTGCAACTGATCTTTCCATACTATCGATTCTCTGTTTCGCTCAGGCGGAATCAGAGAATCGCTTCAAATTGAGCATTCGAGTTGCTACACGTTCTGAATATCGAATAGATATTAGTTTACGGGAAAGAAGCATTTCAAGAGGTAAATAAACTAATTTCTGATGAATTTTAATTAAAATTTTTGAATATGGCATCAGTGCAAAACAAGAATACTTGTGTTTTAGAGAAATGGAAATGTCTCAAACCGACGGAAGAATGGAAGGTTGGCTTTACACCATCCGACATAACCGGTTTGGTCTTCAGTTCTCTCGTAAACGTTATTTTCTTCTTCTCGACAACAACCTTAAAAGCTTTAGATCAGTACCATCAGATCACAATGAGGTCTGTCTTCTTCTTTTTTTTTTTTTCATTTTCCTCATTTTATTTATGTGTTATGTTTCTTTAGTATATTGATAAACTTTACGTGTAGATTCAAAATATTGCATGAACAAGTAAAACGGACGAACATGGGGATCTTCATGTTCTTGTTGTTTTCTTTTCTGTATAGGAACCTGACAGAAGAGCATCTCTAGACTGTTGTATTAGGGTTACTGACAATGGAAGAGAGAGTTTCCATAGAAAGGTACCAAGTTTTGGATACTGATAGTAATAAAGCTACAAATCTCTAATTTTTACACAATTTTACAAAGTAGTTTTTGCCATGTGTTGTTTCAGATCCTATTCATATTTACACTTTACAACACTTCAAATCATTTGGATCAATTGAAGGTTTGTTTGGAAGGTTATTTTCTATATCTCAGTTTTTTCTTCTTTTTGTTATAATAACCAGTTATATTTCTTTAACACTCAACAGCTGGGAGCAAGTAGTCCTGAAGAAGCAGCCAAATGGATCAGATCATTACAAGATGCTTCGCAAAAGGTTTTAATATTCTATTACATTATAAGATATGAGACTCTTATACAGTCGATTTATATGTTCAGGAATTTCCATTTCCGGATTGTGAATTTGTATCTCATGCTGAGAAAGGACTTGTGAAGCTTGATCTATCCAAGAGGACACGCCGCAAAGTTTCAGTTGATTGGACAAATTACTCATCATTGAATGTTGAAACAATAGCAAATGATGTCATTGCTCCTTCTCCCTGGAAAATATTCGGATGCCAAAACGGTAAGAGAAATACAAATATCTTTTGTAACAAACTTGTGAGTCAAGAAACTGTTAGCCTTACCGATCTTTTGTGTTTTCAGGTTTACGCCTTTTCAAAGAAGCTAAAGACTGGGATTCACGTGGAAGAGTAATGTTTATTTAGTTCATTTACTGCATTTTTGAATCATAATTGGTTAATCTTAATTTTGATGACTATTTTGCTTAAACATCTTG
Organism: Moricandia arvensis; assembly: GCA_905132765.1. Lineage (NCBI taxonomy): Eukaryota > Viridiplantae > Streptophyta > Magnoliopsida > Brassicales > Brassicaceae > Moricandia > Moricandia arvensis. The sequence continues at coordinate 58,922 of CAJHQP010003526.1, forward strand.
CAGCATTGGGATGATCATCCTGCAGTAATGGCAGTTGGAGTAATTGATGGTACTTCAGAAGAGATCTTCAATACGTTAATGTCTCTTGATCCTTTAAGATCAGAGTAAGCTCTAAAACTTTGACCTGAGAGGTTAACCAACCACAGTGGTCTACTAGTAGATTAGATGGACTATAATTCTCATTGATCTTCTATTGTGGCCACTACTATACATGCCTTGACTTGCAAGAAACACTTTCTATATAGGTTTAGAGATTAATATGGTTTGTGACTTAGGGTTCACATGACTTTCTTGTAGATGGGACTTTTGTTTCTACAAAGGCAGCGTGGTGGAGCATCTTGATGGACACACAGATATAATCAATATCCTGATGTACAGTGATTGGTTGCCATGGGGAATGAATCGGAGAGACTTATTGCTGAGACGCTACTGGAGAAGGGAAGAAGATGGAACCTATGGTTAGATCATTTTCTTGAGATTTTAGATGTTTATTTTCCCGGTTTATAAACTTATTAATCTTGATGAATATCACAGTGATACTTTTCCACTCTGTTTATCACAAGAAGTGCCCACCAAGGAGGGGATATGTTCGAGCTTGTGTCAAAAGTAAAGTTTCTTACCTCACATTCTACTAGGGTTTTGCGTTAGTTGTCTTCATAGTCCTTTGTTTTTGATGAGTTTTTGCATTTGAAATGTAGGTGGCGGCTACGTGGTGACTCCAGTAAGCAAAGGGAAACAATCACTAGTAAAGCATATGGTAGCCATTGATTGGAGAAGCTGGAACTTATACATGAGGCCGTCTTCTTCAAGATCCTTAACCATCCGTGTGGTTGAAAGACTTGCGGCGTTACGTGAAATGTTCAAAGCGAAACAAGGACATGGCTTCGCTGAGTTCGTTTCAGGGGAGTTCATGCAAACCAAATCATTCTTGTCTAAGATCAACACTAGACCCCTTATTACAGAAGCCAAAAGGGTTGATCTAGAGCTTGTGAAGGCTGATGAAATGGAGAAACCTTCTTCAGCACGCAAGAGTTTGATGGACTTGAATGATGTTTCTGATGAATTTTTCGACGTTCCTGAGCCCTCCGAGTTTGATAGCTTAATTGACAACTCTCCCTTTTCACAAGGACACTGTCAGGTAACACTATTTTCACTAGTTGTTTTGCTTGTGGGTCAAAGTAAATTTGAAAATTTTGTGTGTGTTTCAGCTCAAGATGCCATCAACAGCTGGTATTGTCAAGAAACTTCAAGATTTAGCCAATAATAAGAAAGGCTATATGGATTTACAAGAGGTCGGTATGGATGATAAGAGCACATTCTTCTATGGAGCCACTCTTCAGAAAGACCCAAATCTTACAATGCCTTGTAGTTGGGCTACCGCAGATCCATCCACATTCTTAATCCGTGGAGAAAATTATCTAAAAGACCGACAAAAGGTAACATTAACACAAATATGTTTGTGTTCTTCTTGAAAATTTTGTTAAATATAATTCAACACATATGATAATGATGGGGGTACTAATTGAACTATAGGTAAAGGCAAATGAGACATTGATGCAAATGATTGGAGCAGACTGGATAAGTTCTGATAAGCGAGAAGATGATCTTGGTGGACGACTAGGTGGTCTAGTTCAGGAATATGCAGCTAAAGGCGGTCCAGAGTTTTTCTTCATTGTAAACATGCAGGTAACTTTGAGATAAGCTTCTAAGATTCTAAAGAATCACGTTGTTTTTATTCATGGTTATAAAAATACACTAATTAATATCAAACGTACCAGGTCCCTGGTTCAGCTATGTACAGTCTAGCTTTGTACTATATGCTGAAAACTCCATTAGAAGAGCATCCTTTGTTAGAGAGTTTTGTGAATGGTGATGACGCTTATCGAAATTCGCGGTTTAAGCTCATACCTCACATCTCCAAGGGTTCATGGATTGTGAAACAAAGTGTTGGCAAGAAAGCTTGCTTGGTGGGTCAGGCACTTGAAGTTCGTTACACCCGTGGAAAGAATTACTTGAGGTAAAAAACATAAATCAAAATCTTATGTTATTTAATAACAAAAAAAATCATAATGTTTTGGTTAATTTGTTTATTTCTTTCTCAGCTTGACGTTGATGTTGGGTCTTCAACTGTTGCAAGAGGTGTAACCAATCTTGTTCTTGGGTACCTTACCAACTTGGTTATAGAAATGGCTTTTCTTATACAGGTAAAGCAAAAAATATAGGAGATATATATCATATATTTACATTATTATATGTGGATCATATAAGTTATGATAATTTTTTATGTTTTCTTACACGGATTATGCAGGCAAATACAGAAAAGGAACTACCAGAACTGCTAATAGGGACTTGTCGGCTCAACTATCTCGATGTTTCAAAATCTGTACAAGAAAGATGAGACATAACGAAGAACAATCAATAATGCAGGAGCAAGGGATGTATCGATTATTTTTTTTGTTACTTTGTAAAAGCTGTGTGTTTTACTGTGTTTTTACCATTTTTTTATTACGTCAACGTAATTCGTTTATACAGGCAACCTAGTTTGGTTCTCTGTGTTATCTGATCCAACATTGGATAAATAAACTTGTTGAAAAGAATAAGATCCCACAATAGCCCTAGAGTTCAGTGTTTTGCAATATAAAAACTCAGAGGAAAGTGTTACTTGTGCAACAATCAAAAGCTCTTCTTCTATCACAAGAAACTATAAACCCTTGCTGATTTGCAAATAATCACATAGCGCCAAGACAACTGATATTTTTAAGGATGTTGTAATTCTTTCACCAAACATGCAAAATATTATCACTAGAAAATAAGTTAAAAATCTTATTAGTTTATTTTAATTATAAATATATATAAAAAAAAATTAACCACTGTAAAACTGGTAGAAAATATGAAGTAGTCAATTCTGATTAAAAATACTCAAAAACGAATTTAAAACAATAAAATAGATGAACTATGATTTTTAAATCCAAAAATATGCAATGCTATTTATAAAATTATAAATCTAATTAAGTAACAATAAAAAAAGATTAAATTAACACAAATATATATTGTTTATAAAATATAATATGTAAAACGGATTAAACTTACATCACCATATTCTTTAAATGATTTTTATTAAAATAAAATTTTAAAATACAATCTCCAACTATAGCGTCAGGGAAGAAAACTATAGGTATAGCCTTTACCACATGTTATAATCTAATTTTTTTGTAACTTCTTCTTCTTTGTTTAATTACGTCAAATTGCACTTGCACATATATTATCTTAACATAATTTTTAGATTATAATTCACACCATACATATTGTTTAGATTGTTTTAAGATTGTGGATTCATCAGAACCATAAATGGCAACGTAAAAAGTGGAGACTTAAATTCATTTATTTCTCAATTTTAATAAGTATCTAACTAGAAAAAAATATGGGACGACATATGTAGAGTGAGTGTGATTAATGAAATATCAACGGTGTGGGGTTGAATAGCGTTGCGTGCCTACGAAAGCAAGGGAGTCTATGTCAGTGGGTCACAGGTTCGTCCGGCTCATCTGTCGGCAGTCGGCACCGACACCTCTCTTAACTATTCTTCTCTTTTGTTCTTTCTTTGCCACTTCAAACACCATTATTTCTATTTCTTTTCCGTTAAAGTATAGAAACTTTTGACTACATTTCATCTTGTAATATTTTTTTTTCATAAAATTACGTTTTGTTCATAGATACCTTATATGTTAATCATCGTTTCATCATATTCAATAAAAGGGGAATTGTTTAAACATATTAAATATGACATTTACTACAAACATAGCTTTTGTAGCCCACTTCTACTTAGAACAACGACCGACAACCCTACTGCTAAACCCTTGGTAGGGAATCACCCATATATAAGATTTGAACAAAATTACTATATGTAGAAAAACAGCAAGAAAAACTTGGCGTTGAACAGAGTGGAGAAGCATTGGTGTCTGAAAGAATCACAAGATATTTTGTAAAGAATCACAAGATTGAATTGTGTTTAGCAGTTTTTGTATCCTAAAGGATACTTGATTTAATATCTCATGCTTGAAAATATAAGAGATGTTATTTAATCAAGCAAAGGTATGGATTTGTTCATGCTTAAAATATATAAATATGTATTATCCTGTATATGTTACTAATACTGTTGGTTTGCTGTTTTGATCGATTATCCATTACCTACATTGATCAAATGTACAACAGAGCGAGTGCATATTGCTAAAGTACGTAAGAGTTAATATATATATATTATAGAACATACTATATAGGGAGTTACTGTGCAAGTGGAAGTAAAATTATAAGTTGAGAATCATCGTTATATTATGGAATGAAGAGAACTACTATTTGAAAGGGCGAAATGAAAAACTCAAAAAAAAGTATTTTAAAATAAAATACTATGTTTGGATGCTTCAAAGAGAACTAACTATGTGATAACGGTAAAGTAGTATTAATTAATTAATCATTATGTTGAAAACGAGTTAAATTCTGTTGTACTGTTCAAGTAGTTCCTTTTTTTTCTTAAAAAAAAGGTTCTAGCTAATAATTCATATATCAACATGTATGACATGGTTTAAAATAAAATGTGACATGTACAATTACATTTAATGTTTATTTTTTGTAAACGTTTTAAAATACAATAATAACTTATATATCATCATTAAATAAAATTTTTAAAATATGATAATAACTGATATATTATCATTAAAGTAAATATATTTAAATATAATATTAAATAATATGATAATGTTTACAAATTTCAAAATATTATTTTGTCTATTTTTATACTTCTACAATATTTACTACTAAAAATAATTTTAAATAATATTTTTAAAAAATAATTTTTTTATTAATATCATTTGTTTATTTTTGATAACTGAGAATTTTAGAATTTTTTTTAGTTTTATCTTTTATCTTCTAATAATTTTACAATTTATATCATTTTCCTAATTTTATACAAATTGATTTAATGTATTTTAATCCAAATAAATAAATAAAAATTTATCTAAAATTATAATTTTAAATATATACATATATATTCTTAAATGTAAATTAAATAAATCTCCGAGACATTATTTGTGAAGTGATGACATGTGTCATCACCACATTCAATTTCACCCATAAATGATATTATGATATTCTAAAAAGACAACATCGCTTAATGCAAAATGTGACATGGACAATTACATTTAATGTTTATTCTTACTTTTGTTAAACTTTTTAAAATATGATAATAACTTATATATCATCATTAAATAATTTTTAATATGGTAATAATTTATATATGATCATAAAAATAAATATATTTAAATATAATATTAAATAGTATGATAATTTTTAAAAATTTCAAAATATTATTTTGTCTATTTTTATAATTCTACAATGTTTATTACTAAACAATTTTCATACAATCTTTTTCAAAAATAATATTATTTTTATCAATACCATTTGTTTCTTTTTGATAACTACGACTTCTAGAAATTCTGTTTAGTTTTATCTTCTTATCATTTTAGAATTTTATATCTTTTTCTTACTTTTATACAAATTGATTTAATGTATCTTAAGCCAAAGAAATAAATTAAAATTTATCTAGGATTAAGATTTTAAATATATACATATATATTCTTAAATATAATTTCAATAAATTAAATTGTTTTCTTTATTAATTGTATGTTTAACTATATGAAAATTTATATTAAAATATTAATATAAAATAAATAAAAATTATTAACCAAATTTCATTTAAAAAATATAATTTAATTAAAAAATTACCTTTCATATAGTGCATGAAAACACCTAGTAGTATATATGTCTGCTCTTTTTATTGTTTTTATGTCCACTGCTAAAAGACCAATTTTTATTCAGGGGTTCTCCGAGAAAAACTTACATATGACTATGTCTGATTTATATAAGAAAAAATAAAGCATATGTTCCTAGCATCTTTTGCTAGTTGGTCTACCCAACCATTCTCGCTCCGAAAAATATGAAGTAGACTCACACTCTCAAAATTATCTTGTAGACTCTGGACATCATCAATCTTTGAAGCAAAAGTTGGCCAGTCTATCGGGCTCATGGTCATATTCATTAATTCTGAGCAGCACATCTCGAATTGGATCAAGGAGATCCTCATGTCTCTCATACATGAGGTCGTCCAAAGTAATTCATCCATCTCAGCGTGTAAGACCGAGAGACTTTTGTTGGACACGCGTAGTCCAAATATTTCAATACCCATTTGATACTTAAGAATTCACCCTATGCCACTAACATTGCTGTTACCGATGAAGCATCAATATGGTAAGTTGGAATTTAAAGTAGGTATCATCTCAACAACTGTGGTAAAAAGGTCGTCATGATCCTCGTCCATTTCCTCCTTTTGATTAGCTTGTCTCAAGCATTCTGTCTCAAAGGAAGTAAGTAAGTTGTAGAGTGTCAATTGGAAAGATGATTTTTTCATTAAAGAGTTTGACATTCCTAACCTTTTAGATGTACCAACATACCTATAAGTGTGTCGAAATGTATCTATGAGAAAGTCTCGAATTGTAACTTAAGTGGAGGCACCTCTTTTTTTTTTAAGATAGAAAGTTCATGTTTAGTATATAGATGTATTCGGAGAGTAATCTAGAAAAAATGAATAGTCTGATAAAGCTCAATTTACAAGACTGGAAGCATTATAAAAATGGTTAATCAACTGCATTGGACCACCACATCTATGACAACTTATATCGATGGTCATATGTCTATAGATTAACTTCTCTGCCATGGTCACATATTTTAAGAGACACTGCCATAATAAATGTTTCATCTCTGCTGTGGGACTTTTAACCAGAACCGTTTACTCGAACTGGATCCGATAAAATGAACCAGTTCTATTCAGTTTTGGATATGGCCCTATTACCTGATGGGTCCTTGCTTCTAATACCTGTGGGTATCGGTTCGGTTTCAGTTATTATCCGGAACTCGATCGGGTAGCGGTTAAACCGAATAGATAGCTAAAACTCAGAATATTAAAAAAAGTATTATTACCTCTAGACAATGCTACCACTAGACCACTTCAACTTTTATGTATTCTTTTATATTGTAAATGCATATACCATTTCAACATTATTATTTTTATATAAAATTGACATTTTGAAGACTTATATCCGGGTTGGCCACACTAACGGTCGAGTGCGTAACTACTCGACCACTTTAATTTATATGTAGATAATTATATTTGGTAAATATATATATGATTTACATAATAAATGGCTATTCAACCGAAACCGGTGGTATCCGACTCGAAACCCGAACCGAAATCTACCAAATACCTATTAGATATAGAATTTGTTTATCTGAAAGATTCGGACCCGATCAAATCTTACCCGGACCGACTCGAATATTCGAAGTCCCAGGCCTAGCTCGCACGAAACAGAAACTTAAAACTACTAATAAACTAGAACTCATTGGCACACTCTTTTTCTTTTCTTTTTTAATGCTAGTGGGAAAG
>CAJHQP010003527.1:0-66406 GCA_905132765.1 Moricandia arvensis
CCTTCTCTAGGTAACATGAAGAACATTGAATATCTGGATCTGTCTCGCAACAACTTCCATGGAGAGCTACCAAGAAGTTTTCTAAACGGTTGTGACTCCATGGCAATCTTGAAGCTATCACACAACAAACTAACTGGAGAGATTTTTCGAGAACCACCCAAGTTTACTAATATATTGGGGCTGTTCATGGATAATAATATCTTCACAGGAAAGATTGGACAAGGTTTGCAGAGTTTGAGAAACTTGTCACTCCTTGACATCTCAAACAACAACCTCACAGGTGTTGTTCCAAGCTGGATCGGAGAGCTTCCATCCTTAACAGCACTGCTGATAGCAAACAACTTGTTGGAAGGTAACATACCTACCTCTTTGTTCAACAACTCCAATCTCCAGCTACTTGATCTCTCCACAAATAGTTTATCTGGAGACATACCTCCACACCACAACTCTAAGAATGGGGTAGTGTTGCTCCTTCAAGACAATCATTTATCCGGAGAGATGTCAGACACACAACTCGCAAACGTGGAGATACTTGACCTGAGGAACAACAAACTCTCTGGGAGTATTCCTGAGTTCATCAGAACACAGAACATCAGTGTTCTTCTTCTTCGAGGGAACGACTTAACCGGTCGTATACCTCACCAGTTGTGTGGTCTAGTAAACATCCAGCTTCTTGATCTTTCAAGAAACAGATTGAATGGTTCCATACCTTCATGCCTCAGCAACACATCGTTTGTTACAGGGAAGAGATGTACATCATATGATTATGATTTTGGCATTTCTTTCCCTTCTGATGTCTTTGATGGTTTCTCTCTGCAACAAGACAGTCCATATTTCAAGTCTCTCCTCATGCTTGATCCGTTTAGTATGGACTACAAGGCAAGCACTCAGACGAAAATCGAGTTTGCAACAAAGTACAGATATGATTCCTACATGGGTAAGAATCTCAAGTTATTGTATGGATTGGATCTCTCAGAGAATGAGCTGAGTGGTGAGATCCCTGCAGAGTTTGGAGAGCTTATGGAACTAAGAGCTTTTAACCTTTCTCACAACAACTTATCAGGTGCTATACCAGAAAGCTTTTCAGGTATGAAGAATGTGGAGAGTCTTGATATTTCTTTCAACAGATTACAAGGCCAAATCCCACCACAGCTGACACAACTGAGTACTCTCTCGGTTTTTAAGGTCTCTTACAACAACTTATCAGGAGCTATTCCACAAGGGAGACAGTTTAACACCTTTGACACACAAAGCTTTGTAGGTAACAATCTTCTTTGTGGACAACCAACAAGCAGAAGCTGCAACAGTAATACATTTCAAGAACCAGACGAAGAAGTGGAAGATGACGGATCCCAAATCGACATGGAGTCTTTCTACTGGAGTTTTGCTGCAGCCTATGTTACAATATTTCTTGGAGTAATCGCATCACTCTCTTTTGAGTCTCCTTGGAGCAAATTTTGGTTCCACAGAGTTGATGCTTTCATCAACAAGGCGGTGAATCTTTTGTAGTACAATTTTCATATTGTCTGGATATATATGTAGCTGTTTTCAAAAACCATCCTGCTTTATATATGTAGTAAATTCAGAAAAATAACTTGTCTTTTCTTTGAAACAAGGGAATAAAAGTAATGTCTCCAGATTGCACTTGACTCATAAAATTAAGTTAATGCAGACTCTTAATTTATTGTGAGGATAACGAAATGCCACTGCTATTGCAAACAATTTTTCTATGTTAGGTGTCCTTTCATCTTTGCTGAAGTTGATGATGCGAAGCACACCACAAGTATAAGCCAATATGATATTGTTGTCTGTGCACAGATGAAATTTGACTTTCTATAAATATGTATTTTCTTATGCAACTTGGTTTTTCCTATTCCTGTTGACAATACTAGTATATTGATTATAAACAGATATATTTTGGCATCAAACTCAGGGTCAGATTCTTTTAATCTTTCTGTTGCTAAATCAAATGGAGAGGTTGGTGTTCTTGGGTAGAAACCTGATTTGGATGATGCTATTGTTGGCGCAGCTACATGGATACAAAAGCTGCATTCATAAAGAAAGGATAGCTTTGTTGGACCTCAAGAATTTTATGGTCTCAATTAGTGGAGGATGGGACCCCGAGTTTTTTCTCCCTACTTGGACTAATGACACAACGAGCGATTGCTGCAGGTGGAAGGGCATTGAGTGCAATCGTACCAGCAAGAGAGTCACTGGAATTTCAGTTGTTGAGGGGATCTATGGAGAGAGTTCTCTTTTAAATCTATCTTTGTTGCATCCCTTTGAAGAGGTTCGGAGTCTGTACTTATTTGAGTCCAGATTCAATGGATTGTTTGATGATGTGGAAGGTACATCAAGCTTCTCCTAGTGAACCATCAAAAAGTTAATACCATAGAACTAGGTTTCATATAATTTTCCCTGCATCAAAAAGATTTTGTAACTTTTCTGTATTAACTAACTTGCTGATGTATATGCCATGCACCACAAACATGACACTCAATGGTCAGTCACGTTTCATTATGATCTTCATGTGCATGTCGATCCCAAATCAACTGCTGAACCGATTAAAGTAATAAGAGTGAGCTATGCTGTTTTCATATACATTGTTAACAAGATATTATTTTTTGCAGGTTATAAAAGTCTAGGGCGATTAAGAAACTTGAAGATTCTGGATCTCTCTTTAAATGAATTCAACAACAGCATCTTTCCATTTCTCAATGCTGCTACATCACTTACAAAACTGTTAATTCTCCGCGACAACAAGATGGTTGGGCCTTTTCCTGCTAACGGTGTGTGTTTTCCTATTTGTAACGCAGTTACCTTTCACAACCTTTACTGGTGGTGTCTCTGATAGACCAATTCAATCTCTAGTTATTATCCGAAATTTTCATTCGTATACATGTTTGACTCCCATTTCAGAACTTAAAGATTTGACAAACTTGGAACTGCTGGACCTGAGTAGCAACAAATTTAATGGCTCTATACCAGTACAAGGTAGTAGCTCAGAATTTTCTGTCGATGCATAATTTTCTTAGGGGAGAAATTTATTAGTCGATTTGTAGCTGTATGTAACATCTTAACTATGTTCGTAGGTGAAGTTGTTTACCTTTGTGTATCTTTGTCTTGTAGCAGATCTATCTTCTCTGAGGAAAATGAAGGCTCTGGATCTAAGTGGTAATGAATTTTCTGGCTCAATGGAATTGCAAGGCAAGTCTGCTAAAAAAATTAACTGTTCCATTAAGATTGGTGGTCAAATTCTTGTTTATTTAAGTGGCTAAAAGAACTGCGTTTGGTCACTGTAGGTATATGCGAATTGAAGAATTTGCGAGAGCTAGATCTCAGTAAGAACAAACTGACAGGTCAGTTTCCATTATGTTTAACTAGCTCGAGTGGACTTCGAGTTCTTGATCTCTCATCCAACCAATTGACCGGTAAGCTACCATCTGCTCTCGGTAGCATTGCATCCCTTGAGTACTTGTCGCTGTCTGATAACAACTTTGAAGGCGTCTTCTCATTACATATTCTCGCCAACCTCTCAAAGCTTAAGGTGTTCAAACTTTATTCAAAATCCAAGTCACTTGAAGTAGTGACGTCGGATGTTACTTGGAAGCCAAGATTTCAGTTAAGTGTTATTGTACTAGGATCTTGCAACTTGGAGAAGGTTCCTCATTTTCTCCTACACCAGAAGGATTTGCGTCAAGTGGATCTCTCTGGAAATAATATTTCTGGAGATTTTCCTACATGACTGTTAGAGAACAATACGAAGCTAGAGGTTTTGCTTATACAGAATAATTCTCTTACGAATTTTCAGCTACCAAAATCTGCTCACAGCCTCCTTTTCCTGGACGTGTCAGTGAATCACTTCAATCAACGTGTCCCGGAGAACATTGGCTGGATACTTCCTCGTTTACGGTATATGAAACTAGCAAACAACGGTTTTCAAGGAAACATGCCATCTTCTCTGGGTAACATGAAAATGATTGAGCTTCTGGATATATCTCACAACAGTTTCCATGGGACGCTGCCAAAAAGTTTTGTACATGGGTGTTATTCCTTGAGAATCTTGAAGTTATCATATAACAAGCTAAGTGGAGAGATTTTTAGAGAATCTGCGAACTTCACTGATATTATGGTGTTGTCTATGGATAATAATCTGTTTACAGGAAAGATTGGCCAAGGACTCCGGAGCTTGAGATATTTGAGTTTGCTTAACATTTCGTACAACAATCTCACAGGTGTTATTCCAAATTGGATTGCCGAACTTTCAGACTTATTTGCATTCTTGGTATCACACAACTTGTTGGAAGGTGAAGTACCCATTTCTTTGTTCAACATGTCCAATATTGGGCTGTTGGACCTCTCTGCAAACAATCTATCTGGCAACATACCTCCATATGTCAACTCTTTTTACGGGGCAGTGATTCTCCTCCAAGACAATAATTTATCAGGAGCTATTCCAGACACATTGCTAGGAAATGTCACCATAGTTAATTTGAGAAATAACAGGCTATCTGGGGATATTCCGGAGTTCATCGACACCCAAAACATCACTATTCTTCTTCTGCGCGGGAATAATTTAACAGGTCATATTCCTCATGGGTTGTGTGGCCTAAGCAAGATCCACCTTTTGGACCTTGCTAACAATAGATTGAATGGATTCATACCTTCATGTCTAAGCAATATATCATTTACAGGGAAAGAGAATACATTATATGATTATGATTACGAGATGGGTTACATACCTCACGATGTCTTCTCTACTTCATATCCACTACAAGACTCCACTACCACAAAAAATATTGGTATATACTTCAAATCTCTGCTTGTGCTAGATCCGTTTAGTATAGACTTCAGTTCAGGCGCCGAGACTAAAATTGAATTTGCAACAAAACAGAGATATGATACTTACATGAGTGGAAATCTCATATATATGGTTGGACTGGATCTCTCCAAAAATGAGCTGAGTGGTGAGATCCCAGTAGAGGTTGGAAGTCTTCTAGCACTACAAGCTCTCAATCTTTCTCACAACCACTTATCAGGAGTGATACCAGAAAGCTTTCAGGTATGAAGAATGTTGAGAGCCTTGATCTTTCCTACAACAGACTACAAGGCCAAATCCCACCAGAACTAACAGAGTTAAGCAACCTAGCTGTGTTCAATGTATCATACAACAACTTATCAGGAGTCATTCCACAGGGAAGGCAGTTCAACACCTTTGATACGCGAAGCTACTTGGGGAATCCTCTGCTATGTGGGAAACCAAAGAACAGAAGCTGTAACTTTCAAGATCCAGATAATGGAATGGAAGATGATGATGAATCTGCAATTGATATGGAATCTTTCTACTGGAGTTTTGCTGCAGCCTATGTGACAATACTTCTTGGAATATTTGCATCTCTTTCTTTTGATTCTCGTTGGAGCAGAGCTTGGTTTTACATCGTTGATGCTTTCATCCATAGGGTGAGGAAATTTGCTTTGGTAATCTGCTATGGGTGCTAAATCTTTTAATATTCTAGTTTCTTTAATTTTGTACCCACTCTGTTGTTGCTCTTGAAAGAAGCCTCATGTTTTGTGTAACAAGTCAAAACTTAATTGTGTGTGGTTTCTCTGAACGGTCGTTGAATAAAAGTGATATGCACCAAGCATATCTTAAAATAGTTTGGTATAACACATACTCTCAAAGTATAGAAGACACCCGCCTTTCAGTCTATGTTCTCCCTACTTGGACCAGTGACACAAAGATACATTTTTGCCGGTGGGAGGACATTAATTGCAATCTTACAAGCAAATAGATGACCAGGATTGTCTTAAAATACGAAAACCTCGAGATTCTGGATATCTCTCTTTAAATACGACAGATAAATGCAACTTAAAAACTACAAATGCAAAAGGGAATTAGATATAGTCTTGAAAAATAAACATAAATTACAATAGTAAATACGATTAAACGATAAATCTTCATAAGAAGAAAACGACGAATTCAAGATAAGGCTTAAATGCGTAGAAAAAGCATATAGATTTAGTCATCTTATATTGTGACGTCGGTTTTAAACCCTTTTCTTGGACTTGTCTCTCCAAATAGGGGAATATTTTATTTTACTAACCTTACAAAGAGAAGATCTTCAAGGTCTGAAGAGCTCAGAGTCTCACTAAATGAACAAATATCTTAGTAAATTGATTAATAAATCCTATTGTTTGGCTATCTTAAAGTATGATTATCCAAGATTTTTTTAGGTGGGTTTCTTAGAAAAAGTTAAGAAATTGTTTCTTAGTTTTTAACTTTCTTTAAGAATAGTTTCTTAACTTTTCTTAAAACGTGGAGATACTTGACCTGAGGAACAACAAACTCTCTGGGAGTATTCCTGAGTTCATCAGAACACAGAACATCAGTGTTCTTCTTCTTAGAGGGAACGACTTAACCGGTCGTATACCTCACCAGTTGTGTGGTCTAATAAACATCCAGCTTCTTGATCTTTCAAGAAACAGATTGAATGGTTCCATACCTTCATGCCTCAGCAACACATCGTTTGTTACAGGGAAGAGATGTACATCATATGATTATGATTTCGGCATTTCTTTCCCTTCTGATGTCTTTGATGGTTTCTCTCTGCAACAAGACAGTCCATATTTCAAGTCTCTCCTCATGCTTGATCCGTTTAGTATGGACTACAAGGCAAGCACTCAGACGAAAATCGAGTTTGCAACAAAGTACAGATATGATTCCTACATGGGTAAGAACCTCAAGTTATTGTACGGATTGGATCTCTCGGAGAATGAGCTGAGTGGTGAGATCCCTGCAGAGTTTGGAGAGCTTATGGAACTAAGAGCTTTTAACCTTTCTCACAACAACTTATCAGGTGCTATACCAGAAAGCTTTTCAGGTATGAAGAATGTGGAGAGTCTTGATATTTCTTTCAACAGATTACAAGGCCAGATCCCACCACAGCTGACACAGCTGAGCACTCTCTCGGTTTTTAAGGTCTCTTACAACAACTTATCAGGAGCTATTCCACAAGGAAGACAGTTTAACACATTTGACACACAAAGCTTTGTAGGTAACAATCTTCTTTGTGGACAACCAACAAGCAGAAGCTGCAAGAGTAATACATTTCAAGAACCAGATAGTGGAGTGGAAGATGATGATGAATCTGCAATTGATATGGAGTCTTTCTACTGGAGTTTAGCTGCAGCCTATGTGACCATACTTGTTGGAATATTAGCGTCTCTCTCTTTTGATTCTCCTTGGAGTAGATTTTGGTTTGGCATGGTTGATGCATTTATACACAAAGTGACGAATCTATTGTGGTAAAAGCAGTATTAGTGAGAAATTCTGATACTGTCCCTATGTGCTTTTATGTAAAGAATAATCATACGAATATGAGTGTTTTATTTTTCTTTCTAAATTACAGAACCTGTGTTACAATGATACCTTTCTCAAATTTATTTGTTTACTATTATCAAAGGGAAAAAAAAATGATGATATATTAAAGCTTGGTTGAGATAAAAAAAAAGCATAAAGGACAAAAGACCTTGACTTGCAAGCTAAACGAGTCAAAGTAAACGACAGTGATCACTCAATCAAGCAAGACATGTCACTTGGCTTTTTGCAAGTGTTTTACAGTAATTGGTGACCTCTAGTTTCCAATTATACAATGAATGTTTATTTTCCATGGAAAAATTGATTAAACGGTGAGGTATTTTGCATTTTAACTTAGCACCTTGCAATGAAAGAGAAGCTTTTCTTGGGTCAAAACCTGATATGGGTGATGCTACTGATAGGGCAGCTACATGGATACAAAAGCTGTATCGAGAAAGAAAGGATGGCTTTGATAGATCTCAAGCAGTACCTGGTATCACACAGTATACAAGGGACCTCTGACTATGTTTTTGCTACTTGGACCAATGCCACAAAGAGAAGCTGCTGCTTGTGGAAAGGCGTTGGAGTTCTTGATCTCTCGTCGAACGGTTTGACTGGGAAGTTACCATATTCTCTTGGTAGACTTGAATCCCTCGTGTACTTGTCGTTGTTTGATAACGACTTTGAAGGCTTCTTCTCACTTGGTTCCCTAACCAATCTCTCGGAGCTTAGAGTGTTGAAACTCTGCTCTATATCCAACTCACTTCAAGTAGTGTCTGATAGTTCTTGGATGCCAAAGTTTCAGTTAGATGTTATTGCACTACGGTCTTGCAACTTGGACAAGGTTCCTCAGTTTCTCCTACACCAGAAGGAGCTGCGTCATGTTGATCTCTCTGACAATAACATTTCTGGAGAGTTCCCTTCCTGGCTGTTGGAGAACAATACAAAACTCAAAGTGTTGTTACTTCAGAACAACTCATTCACAAGCCTTCAGATACCAGAATCTCCTCACAGTCTTCTTGTTATGGATGTGTCTGTTAATAAAATAAGTCATATGCTTCCTGGAAACATTGGGTGGATACTTCCTGATTTACTATGTCTGAATATATCGAACAACGCTTTTTATGGAAAGCTGCCATCTTCTCTGGGTAACATGAAAAGGATTGAATACATGGATGTATCTCACAACAGTTTCCATGGAGAGCTACCAAGAAGCTTACTAGACGGCTGCTACTCCTTGAAAATTTTGAAGTTGTCAAATAACAATCTAAGTGGAGAGGTCTTTCAAGAATCAACAAACCTTACCGGTGTAATGGTGATGTCTATGAATAACAATCAGTTCACAGGAAAGATTGGACACGGTTTGCAGAGTTTGAGTCTCTTGTCAGTGCTTGACATTTCAAACAACAATCTCTCGGGTGATATTCCGGAATGGGTTGGCGAACTTACATCCTTACAAGCACTACTGCTTTCAAACAACTCGTTGGAAGGTGAAATACCTATTTCATTGTTCAACATATCAACTCTTGGACTACTGGATCTCTCTGCAAACATTTTATCTGGGCACATACCTCCACAAGTCAACTCTACAAGTAATGTAGTGTTACTCTTGCAAGACAATAATCTGTCAGGGACTGTTCCAGACACGTTGCTACGGAATGTTGAAATACTTGATCTGAGAAATAACAATCTGTTTGGGAGTATTCCGGAGTTCATCAACACACAAAACATCAGTATTCTTCTTCTTCGGGGGAATAGTTTAACAGGTTGTATTCCTCGTCAGCTGTGTGACCTAAGATACATCCACCTTATGGACCTTTCCAATAACAGATTGAATGGATCCATACCTTCATGTTTCAGGAATACATCATTTGGTTCGGGGAAAGAGGATAGCTTACATTTTTATGATGTAAGCTTCATTTACAGTCCTACTGATTTCCAGGCAAGTTCTACTCCGGAACAAGGCAGATATTTTAAAACTATGCTCATGCTTGATCCGTTTAGCATGGACTACAGAGCAAGCTTCCAGATGAAAGTTGAGTTTGCAACAAAGCATCGATACGATGCCTACATGAGTGGAAATCTCAAACTATTCTTTGGGCTGGATCTCTCTGCCAATGAGCTAAGTGGTGAGATACCAGTAGAGCTTGGAGATCTTCTGGAACTACAATCTCTTAACCTTTCTCACAACAACATATCAGGAGTGATACCAGAGAGATTTTCAGGTCTGAAGAGTGTGGAAAGCCTTGATCTTTCTTTCAACATGTTACAGGGCCAAATCCCACCTCAAATAACAGATTTGAGCAGTCTCGCTGTGTTCAATGTCTCATACAACAACTTATCAGGAGTTATTCCACATGGAAGACAGTTTAACACCTTTGATAATCAAAGCTACTTAGGCAATCCTCTTCTCCGTGGAGAACAGTCCAACACAAGCTGCGAGGGTAATAACTTTCAAGATCCTGGAGAGGAAGCTGGTGAAAGCACAGTTGACATGGTTTCTTTCTACTGGAGTTTTGCTGCAGCCTATGTGACAATGCTTGTTGGAATATTTGCATCTCTCTCTTTTGATTCTCCTTGGAGCAGAGCTTGGTTCTACATGGTCGATGCTTTCATCCAGAGAGTGAAGCAGTTGTTGTGTTAAACCATTGTTTCTTTTCACAACAGAACTTCCTGCTTTTTGTAACAAGACCAAATCACTACTTGTGTTTGGTTCCTATCATTGCGTCTGAATAAATATAATGTCTGGCTTAGTGGTTGGTTAACTAAGAATTTATCAGGCATCATTCCCCAAGGAAGGCAGTTTAGCACCTTCAACAAGAACAGCTACGTAGGCAATCCTCTTCTATGTGGACCACCAACCGATAAAATTTGTGACGCCAAGAAGAGCACAAAGGAAGCGGATAATGGAGGAGAAGAAGAAGATGATGATGATGAAGCTGTTGTTGACATGTTGGTCTTCTATTGGAGTACTGCTTCAACTTATATGACTGCAATAATAGGCTTTCTTCTACTTATGTGCATCGATTGTCCTTGGCGTCGAGCATGGCTCCGCCTTGTTGATGCTTTCACTGCCTCAGTGAAAAGAACGATTTCTTGAAGTCACTGAAGCTCAGCTCTTGGATATTCCTTATCAGATTTCACCAATCTGTTCTATTATTTTCATCAGCTTTGTTTCTTGGTACTAAGCAAATCCATGACATAAAAGCTTTGGTGGACGTAAAACATTCTGACCACACATTTTCAACAGACACCAAACAAATTATAATAAACGACAGACGACAGTGTGATCACTCCAAAAAAAAAAAAAGACAGTGTGATCACTCAAAAGAAAAAGACAGTGTGATCACTCACGCTGCCACTGGGACCTCAATTATGTCTTTAATTTGGTGTTTTCCATGGCAAAATTTGCAAGAAGAATAAAAAAACTTTTCATTGAACAAACAGCCATTTGATTTTCTTTCCTTTGGTTATAGTTTTATTCGGAATGGAAGGGAAGGTGTTTTTGAGAAATTACTTGATAAGTCTGATGTTACTGTTGGGGCAACTACATGGATACAGAAGCTGCGTCGAAAAAGAAAGGAATGCTTTGTTGGAGATCAAGAAATACATAATCTCAATTACTAAAGAAGAGAAGGAGTTGGAGTATGTTCTCCCTACTTGGAATCTTGACACAATAAGCGATTGCTGCAAGTGGGAGGGCGTTGCGTGCAACAACCAAACAAGCAAAAGGGTAACCGAGATTGCCTTTGGTGAGCTGAAACTCAAACAGAGTTCTCTCCTGAATCTTTCTCTGCTGCATCCCTTTGAAGAAGTTCGAACTCTCAACTTATCCAAGTCCAGACTCAGTAACTTACACCCCATAGAAGAGAGAGGTTTCCATGAAGAGACAAACAACCAGTTCGCTGGCTTCTTTGATGATGTTGAAGGTATTTTACCAAGCTTTCCCCTAGTGGTTAATTAGCTTGTAACATTTTTCTTGTTTTGCCATTGGAACTTTGATCATTTCCTTGCGTTGTTGTGGGTCTACAATTCTCTAAAGAACCTATATGGCTTGGTTTGCCAGGTTATAAAAGCTTAGGGAGATTAAGAAACCTGGAGACTATGGATCTTTCTTCAAATAAATTCAACAACAACATCTTTCCGTTTCTTAATGCCGCTACATCACTTACAACTCTTTTTCTTCGGGATAACTACATGGATGGTCATCTTCATGCTAACGGTATATTTTGTTTGTTCGATTCAGTTTATAATGCTATGTACGTCTTATATTCAAATTGTGTCATTATTGTATTCTTTGGACTCCCTTCCAGAACTTCAGGATTTGATAAACTTGGAACTGCTGGACCTCAGCCTCAACAGATTTAATGGCACCATACCAGTAAAAGGTACTTGTCCATAAATGTTTTCCTCTGTTTTCATCTAGTTCTAGTGTGGAAATACATCTTGTTCGTCATAACAAATTTGCAGATGAAGTTGTTAGTATTCAAAACTATTTAACTTTGTGTGGCAGAGTTATCTGTCATGATGAAGCTAAAAGCTCTGGATCTAAGTGATAATGCATTTTGTGGCTCAATAGAATTGCAAGGCAAGTTTACTCAAGTATTTCACCTTTTGATTTCAAAAAAAAAAGTTGTGGTAGAATCGACGTTCATGTAAATGACTTAAGCTTCTGCGTTTGATTACCTCTTAGGGATTTGCAACCTGAAAAATATGCAAGAGCTTGACTTAAGTCGAAACAAACTTTTTGGCAAGTTTCCCTCATGTTTAACTAGCTTGAGTGGACTTCGAGTTCTTGCTCTCTCGTCGAATCAAATGACTGGGAAGATACCATCTTCTCTCAGTAACCTTGAATCGCTTGAGTACTTATCCTTGTTTGACAACAACTTTGAAGGCTTCTTCTCACTTGGTTCGCTTGCAAACCTCTCAGAGCTTAGGGTGTTAAAACTCGGTTCAAAATCCAACTCACTTCAAGTAGTAGAGTCCGAAGCTTCTTGGACGCCAAAATTTCAGTTGAATGCTCTTGTACTAGGATCTTGCAACTTGGACAAGGTTCCTAACTTTCTCTTACAGCAGAAAGGCTTGCGTCAAGTTGATCTCTCAGACAACAAAATACATGGAGTTTTTCCTTCTTGGCTAATGGAGAATAATACCAAACTCAAAGTTTTGCGTCTACAGAATAATCATCTCACAAGCTTTCAGCTACCAAAATCTACTCATGGTCTGGCTTTCCTGGATGTGTCAATGAATGGATTAAATCATTTGTTTCCTGAGAACATTGGGTGGATACTTCCTCGGCTATTGTTTATAAATATATCCACTAACAGTTTCCAAGGAAACCTGCCAACTTCTCTGAGCAACTTAAAACACGTTTTATTTATGGATCTATCTCACAACAGTTTCCAGGGGAAGATACCACGAGGGTTTCTGAAGGAATGTTATTCCTTGGAAAGTTTGAAGTTGTCACATAACAGACTCAGTGGAGAGGTTTTTCAAGAAGATGTATCTTTTTACGGTATATCAGAGCTGCTAATGAATAACAATCAGTTTACAGGAAAGATTGGACAAGCTTTGCGTAGCTTGGAATCATTGGTACTGCTTGACATTTCAAACAACAATCTCACAGGTGCTATACCAAGTTGGATTGGCCAGCTTCCATCCTTAATTGGACTACTACTTTCAAACAACTCGTTGGAAGGTACAATACCAACCTCATTGTTCAACTCATCCACTCTTAATCTACTAGACCTCTCTTCAAACATTTTATCCGGAGACATACCCCCACATTTCAAATCCTTAAAGCCGGTTGTATTACTCTTGCAAGACAATAATTTATCAGGGGCTATTCCGGACACATTGCTAATGAATGTTCCTGTAGTTGATCTGAGAAACAACAAAATTTCAGGGAATATTCCGAAGCTCATCAAAGCTCAAAACATCCATACTCTTCTTCTGCGAGGGAACAGGTTAACAGGCCGTATACCTAGACAGTTGTGTGGCTTAAGCAACCTCCACATTCTTGATCTTGCCAACAACAAGCTGAGTGGATCCATACCTTCATGCCTAATTAGCAATACATCATTTGGTTTAGGAAAAGATGAGGATGCATTACGCTATATTGATTTAGTCTTTGGTAAAAGGTTTGGTAGTTTCAAGATTGGTATTGATCTGGAACAGGATCACAGTACTACCACAAAAGGTGTTGGTAGATATTTCATTTCTCTTCTTGTGCTAGACCCGTTTTATTTACCCTTCCCTGAGTTATCCACCCCGACCAAATTTGAATTCGCAACAAAACATAGATATGATTCCTACATTGGTGAAAATCTCAGACTATTGTTTGGAATGGATCTCTCGGGTAATGAGCTGACCGGGGAGATCCCATTTTGGCTTGGAGGTCTTCTCAAACTACATGCGCTCAATCTTTCTCACAACAAATTATCAGGGGAGATACCAGATAGCTTTTCAGGTCTGAAGAATGTAGAGAGCCTTGATCTTTCTTTCAACATGTTACAAGGTCGGATCCCATCACAACTAGCTGAGCTGAGCAACGTAGCTGTCTTCAATGTCTCGTTCAACAACTTATCTGGAGTCATTCCACAAGGAAAGCAGTTTAACACCTTTGATGCACAAAGCTTCTTAGGGAATCCTCTTCTCTGTGGACAATCAACCAACACAAGCTGCGTGGGTAATAACTTTCAAGATCCTGGAGAGGAAGCTGGTGAAAGCACAGTTGACATGGTTTCTTTCTACTGGAGTTTTGCTGCAGCCTATGTGACAATGCTTGTTGGAATATTTGCATCTCTCTCTTTTGATTCTCCTTGGAGCAGAGCTTGGTTCTACATGGTCGATGCTTTCATCCAGAGAGTGAAGCAGTTGTTGTGTTAAACCATTGTTTCTTTTCACCACAAACCTGTATGGATGAAATCTTATTTCATTGATTCTTGAAAGTTTATACCATTTGACTTGCTCACGTCTGTGTGCCATGTTGTATGTTTCAATCACATCATAACGGCCACTTGCATTCCCTTGAGATGAAGATTACAATAAAATGGTCGAGAAATGTTATCATTATTATAAAAAACTAAGCAAGATTCTCGTTTGCAGGTTATAAAAGCCTAGGGAAATTAAGAAACTTGGAGATTTTGTCTCTCACTTTCAATGGATTTAACAACAGCATCTTTCCCTTTCTTAATTCTGCTACATTACTCACAACTCTTTATCTTGGGTATAACCCCATGGCCGGCCCTTTCCCTGATAATGGTATGCTTTTCTCTTAATCTAAACTGATACAGAGAATTATACATAAGATACAGAGAACTTCCATGCACTCTCTTAATCTAAACTGATTTACAGCTTTTTTTCCAAATAACCATCTCAAGAACTTCAGTTATTACATAACACACCATATGATTATCATCCTGCTGTATAATACTTAAGAACCAAAAAGGAGCATGTGAATCAGCAGAGGAAAAGAAAAAGACCAGATAGTTAAAAAGAAGAGAAGCCACTTTCAACAGCCTTAGCTACTGTTCTGAGAAAAGCGTTCTTCGTCTTCCTGACTTTGCTTGCAAACGGCTAGTTTCTGCATGCACGATCTCATTCACCAGATCCTTGAAAACAAGCCTCTCCACATCCAACACCAATCCTGAGATCTCTCCCCTGAAGTCTACCCAGTTCCCCGACCGAATCATCACATCTTCTGCAAGTATACTCTTCAGGAAGTCGTCTTCTTCCTCCAACAAGAAATTTTCAGATCTCTTTGTGGCTTGTTTATGCAGTGATTCTATATCTGAACACAGCTCTTTCAATAGCTGTTGCGCACTCATGGCTTTCTTAGCTGAAGACTTCATCAATGGATTCGTTGTGGCTTCAACTGATGCCAGTTTCTCCACAAGAAGTTCATTAACCGTGTCAAACACAAGTTTGCGGTTGAGCTTCTCGTTGTTCATAATCTTGCTTTCTTCTTTGTGTAGCAGCAGATGCGTGTTGCTGCTTCCTTTTGTCTGCTCAAGAACAAAGAAAAGCTCTGGGTTGATCGGATGGCCTGAAGGGTGTAGCTGAAACGTGGTTAACCCTGAGCCAAGATCTCTGAGCAGAAGACCTGAGGCCAATAGAATCTCGGAGATGTATCTGTGATCAGTGTTGGGATCTGCGTTCTCACAGAGGGAAGCAATGTAGTCTTGGTTGGCTTCATCATGGCTAGAGTTCAGCCGTCTAAGCTTTTGAACCAAGTGCTCAACGTTTTGAAGCTTCTTGCGGTTAATCTCTGGAGAAAAGCTTGATGTTGGTTCTGAGAAACTGTACGCTGGATTCCACTGGTCTTCACAATGTTCATCACCAGAGTCATGAGCAACAACATAATCTATCACATGATCAGTTCTGAGTCAGAAATTGGAAGGAAACTGAATATCCAATCCTCATAGGATCTTAAAGATGTTTTCAAGTCTTTTCAAATGCCAATATTTTCTGTGTTGATAGACAATAAGAACAGTAGAGATAGAAGCAGTTTACTACCTTGTGTCTTCATAGGAGATGGTTCCATCTCTCTGTAAATTGAGGTGTCAAGAACAGATATTGGACTAGGATGTTCCAAAGCAACTAGTGAAAGGTTTGCTGATGATCCATCTTCACTAAACCTTGGACTGGATTTCTGAAAACCCCAAAACAAAAACAAAAACTTATGAGAATATTTCATACCAAACACTTATTAATACCAAGGAGGCACAGAACTCACATTCTGCATTAAGTTAGAGACTACAGCTTTAGCTGCCTCCATTACAGATGGACTTTTACCACCATCTGCTTGTTCTGCACCAGTGGCTGCTTCTGCTTCAGATTGAATACACATGTCATGACTCGACGTCCTAGATTCATTGCTCCCTTGACTAACTTGGTCATCGTTTTGCTGCAAACTCTTCTGAGCCTTGGGTCTACGTCTACCCCCAGGAGAAGTAGACTCTGCCAGTTGTCGGTTTGGCGGTTTCCTTGATTTAGTAGAATCAGATGGAGGGGTTGGTGGCCGTGAGCGTTTGTCATGCTCAGCCTTCTTCTGCTGCAATCTTGGACTTATAGAACCTGAACTCTTTGAAGTACTACTTTCTTTGGAAACCTGACGAGGCTTTTTTGAAGAAGACGACTGCACATTTCTGCTTTCAGCTTTCTTATCAACAGAGCTGATAGATGATTCAGCTCTACGGTCTTTTGTCACCCGCTTACTACTTGTAGAAGTTCCTTTATCAACAGGTTTCTCTCTACGAATCTTGTTATGACCAGATAGACTGTGAATGGGAATAAGGGATGACGCAGGAATACCAGCCTTTTCAACAAGTTTGGCAGGTTTCATTATCACAATCGGAGACTGATATACCTGATTAGATGAAGATGAAGGAACTCTTGTCCTGGATGGCATCTCTTGATTGGAAGTTGCATAATCTCTTTGAACTGCCAAGTTTGAGGGTTGTGGTTGTTTCTCAGTGTCCAGCAAAACCTTTGATTGCATAGCCTCTAATATTTGTTTAAGCGCTCGCAGATCTTTTCCTGAATCTGTGAACTCAAGATCGTTTAGTCTCCTCTCCATTTCACTGTACACAGTCGGAGGAAACTTAGGCCCTTCAGGCGGTGCTGCTTTAACAGGCTGCTTCTGCAGAACTCGGTTTCTATCAGCTTGCTTCCATGGAGCTGGCTCAATGGGAAACCTTGAACTTGATAGAGGCTTCATAACGAAATCAGAGTTCCTCCATCTTGGAGAAGACGGGTCCTTCCCCAAGCTTCTTGGTGAGCTAGGAGAAAACCGTATTGTACGGTTCAGGTTTTTCTCCCTCAAAGATCTTGAGAATGGATCGTCGTCAGAAGTGTTCAAACCAAGCTTATGTATGTCTCTACCCACTGGAGAACCTGGCAATGTCTCCAAACCCATGAGCTTTGCAACAACACTTGGAGGCCGTTTCTTGTTGCTGCTTGAACAGCTTCCACTGGAACTTTCAGGAAGCTTACATGATCTAAGATCAACAACAGAGTTTTGCACCACTCGTTCTCTATTATCCAGGGAAAGCCTGGGCAACTCTTTCAACTTCTGTCTGGATTTCAGCGTATCATGAGAATCAACAGAGTAACGAGGTGCTCCAACTTCATTATAACGTTGAGGTGTTTCTCTAAGTTTAGCTAGAAACCTGAAGGATTCACTGAGATCAGCAGGTGTGGATTGCTTCAAACCATAAGGCCTTGGAGAATCCTCTCTTCTGCTGCGTCTAACTGCTTCCTCTCTCGTCGTAGGAGTCTTTAGTGAAAGCCCTCTGGCGTCTCTATACATAGAGTCTCTCACAACATCTCTGAGGTCAACTCCTAGATATGAAAACCCATTCCCTTCGGCCATCTCAGGGTCACTTGTAGGAGATTCAGGAAAGTTGGCTTGATCATAGGCAGAAACTTCAGGTTGGACTCCTGTGTTCAACTCAGGTGATGATGGGGAAGACGAACACGAAGATGAGAAAGAAACCCTTGATGATTCTGTTGAAACCCTTTGCTTCTCTTTCACATTCCCACCAATGTTTGTGTCCTGAAACTGAAATGCAAAAGCATAAGGATCTTACAGACAACCGTAGATCATTGACCTTAGAATAAACTTACAGTGTCTTTTGCTTGATAAAAAGTATCAACAGAGTCTCTCTCAAAGTTGATGCTATTAGCATTTCCATTACCTGCAATAAACACATCAAACAAGCTTGAGGATCATATCAAAAGTCTTAAAACAAGGATGAGGCATTACAAGTCAAACTTTTATTCATCACATTTGGTTGGAAACTTCATGAGCCTAAGGTTAATAAAAGTCAAAATCTACCAAGAAAAAAAATCTAACCAAAAGATTTGGCAGATCAACACCATTGAGAAAGGAAACAAAACCAGAAACTTAGATCTCTGATAATGTAATAAGACACAACACAAAACAAATCAGAAGATATGAATTAACAATTACACAAGTGACCAATTAAACCAAGTCAACGACCAGAACAGAGTGTTAAAAAAAAATAACAAATATTTACCTAAAGTAAGACTCTTTCTACGGCCTGTGAGAACATGGTGACGGTCAAAGATCTGAAAAATCCCATTCATACACCCAATTTGCTTCTGCAGATCTGCACTATCATCTGCCAATGAATGCAGAAGCTTCGCAGCCATTTCTTCTTCTTTTTGGCTTAGAAGCTTTCTTGTGTGTGTGTGTGTTGTGCTTCTTCCCTTTATTGATTTCCGAAGACCCTAACTTTTAGCCTCAGTGATGACTTTTAAAGCTTTCTTTTTTACTTTCTCCATCATTCAACAGTGACCACCATTAAAGCCATAACGAGAATGATGCAACCTTCCATAAATCATTTAAAACTCCAAAAATTAAGCCTTTCTCTCTTTGTAGAAAACTTGAAAGCCGTTCAAGATCTCACAATTAAAACTTAAAAACTAAATCTTTTTAAAACAGAGTTTTGAGTCCCACACTTACAGATCTAAAAGGAAAGAAAAAGTTTCCACCTTTTTATTACAGAACTAGATTCTCAGATTCCACTCAAGACAAAAGGAAAAATGGAAGAAAGTTTAAAACCCTTTTGGTAATTTAGATCTAATCTTACAACGATAAACACGGAAGATGAACAGACACACTAGAGACCAGCATGTGTCTCTTTGTCTGAAAAAAAAATAAAACAGAGAATGTACCTTAAAATTTACAGAACCAATGAAGAGAAGAGAGGTGGTGGTGAAGAGAAACAGCCAAAGGAAGGAGAAGAAGAGGAGATTAAAGAAAGGGAACAAAGGAATCTCACTACAGATCCAAGAAGAGACTAAATGTTCCACCTCTCTGTTTGTACTTACTGGTAACTGCTCAGAGAACAAACCGGAAATACAGCCACATAATGCTTATTGGAATATGTAATTTCTTATTCTTTCTTTTTCTAAATAAAAAGTAGAAAAAAATGTTTGCAAAACAAAACTCACAAAGCCCAAGAAAATTTAGATAATAATAAAAAGAATAAAAACATTGGAAGAGAGGTGTGTGGAGATGCAGAGGCTCACCATCTAGCAGAGGCATGTGAGGGAGTTGATCTGGTTTGACTTCCCTATCTATACATGTGACTTCTGTGTCAGGTCATCAAGATATCCACATAATCATTCATTTCTTTCAGTTTTTTTTTTTACTTTTCACCTTAATTTATTTCATTTATTTTACTTTTAATCTTTTTTTGTAAATTAAAAAATTAAACTCAAATCTATTAAATACAAAGATCTCGCCTCCGAATGGAAGTACAGTCCACGGATCATTTCTTAAACATTCAAATGAACTGAAATCAATAATACATATCCGTATGGTTAGCGCTGTTCGAATTTCACATTCACCGTATTTAATTTTTTTTTAGGTGTTTTTGACCTACCATCGCGTGGTTAACAGTAACAAGGTTCATTACTAACACTAGTTTCTTTTAACACCATTTTCTTCTAAATCTATGAATAACTCTTCTAACTAGGTTGTTTCCACTGAGAGCTTTTGTTATGAAAACCATATATCAAATCCACACCTATTCAACACTAATTAAAATGCAAGCAAAGGTGTTTCAACTGTCAATCTAAAAGTAAGAGATACAGACATACAGTACATGAATCTAGTTAGAAAAATATCGCAATATTTGGTCATCAATTTTTGCCGGTGAGGTCACGGGACTGCATTAAATACCCATCCGCAAAGGTAAGTAAAACAAAACATTGTGTAACCAAGTAACACACATTAACATCTTCCCTAGTTTATGTTTCTTGTAAGAAGTCAATCCTTTTGCTTCTTTCTTTCATTGAAATGAAAAACTTGTCATTTTCTATGTTCCCTTTTGCTTTATGTATGTCCCCGGTTTTTTTTTCATCTCACCACCTTATTCTTGTTGTTCTTTTTCTTGTCATTTTCAGCTCATAATTACAAAAATTAACAGCAATATAAATTTAAAACCAATATCTTTATAAAAATATATAATAGTCACTAAACACATTAGTTTTAATGATTCAATAAGAATAGTTTTTATTTGTTATAACTTTAATTTACGGCTCAACTTTACAATAATAAAATATTTTTTGGATGTCTCGAGCTTTAACACTCAGAAAACAAAAATATCTTCATTATACTGCAATCATTTTATAACAAAAACTGCTGTTTTCTCATAGTGGAACCAACTTTTGTATTGGTTGTATTGCATGAAACTGATTAAAAGTAAATTAATTAGAAAATCTAAAGTATTACAGTGAAACTTATATGTTTTATATACATTTACTAGATACTAAATATATTAATTAGTCGCAAAATTAGTTGGAGAGTACATGCTTTAGTGGTTGGGTTGCCAACGAGGACAATTTGGATTTTTCATTAACCTGATCTATCTTTTAGAATTTGGAAATCATTTTGAGTGACTTATTAATTTATTTTCTTATAAAAACAATGCTTGCTGAGAACTGTAGCATTTTGCACATGGGAATTGTATAACAAAATCACTCAGTTTAGTAAAATATCAAAAGTATTAGACACACGTCAACACGAAATGGTTATGAATTATCATATGATCATCAGAGAAATAATTACGGTTGGTAATATATGATTATTTCGGAATTAATATAACTACTTTCTTTAGCATTTGGATCCAAACGGGTATTTAAAAGAATCTTCTCTCTAAATACGTGTATGCGTATACAATACTACTAATTATTAATGCACGCATCATACATGAATGATGGTATCACAATTAACAATTTCCAAAGCTACATAGGAGTATATTTATATTATATGCAAAATTAATTGTGTCATAAGTAAAGTTAAAGTTGGTCTTGGTCAAAGACTAAGAATGATCAATCATCGAGGCACATGGTTTCTCGCCGTTAATGATTTGTCAAAAACTTAATCATCGAATTTTTGTCTCTTTTATTTGCATAAACACACACAACACACATACATGCACATAGTATATTATATACATATATATTGATCAACGGTTTTACATTTACTGTCATTAGTTATTACAAAGACCAATGCCAAACGTAATCGTTATAGCTGGTGACACAAACACTGCGAGAGAGAAAGAGACAATAAGTTGAATAAAATCTCTGTCTAAGGCAAAACGTATTCATTGAAGAAACAAAGACTCTGTTCTTTCAGAAGGTGAATAGTTTTGGTAAGCCAAAGTAAATGTCTTCACCTGTAAAGTTTCTTCAAAAGAGTAACTACTCTGTTTGTTTGCGTGTGTTTACATGTCCTAATCAAAGATTATGATTCGTTAGAAGAAAACAAAAACTCCATTAAGGCATAGCTTCTGCTTGCAAAATGAAACCAAAAGGTAATAACAACAGAGTTAAAGCTGTTTTTATTGCAGAGCTTCAAATATACAAAACAAAAGACCTTAACACAAGGAGTTAGCTTCTTCTACTCATCCTCAACTTTCTTCTACTTCAGCTTTTAAACCACATCCTGCCTCAAGCTATTTACTACTACTGTACAACCCCCAAAAGGAACCATCATGTTATTGCTTTGCGTTTGCATCTTCTGCAGCAACTCTTTCCTCATCTGGTCAACACAATGAATAAGTTAAAACTTATTACCAATTGTTAAGAAGGATACACTGAATCATGTCTCTTCATGAACCACCTTGCTTTTGTGGCGATGAATCTCCTCCAGGACCAGCTTTAGCAGCAGCACCTACCTCTGTTGTTATATCATCTCTCAATGGCTCTACATTCGCTTCTGCGTTCACAATGTCCTGTAAAGTATTCAACACTAACTCTGGTAAAAACACATCGTTCCAAATAGCTGGAGATAATATTTCATACCACATCGAGTTGAGAAGGGTTTTGATCTTTAACATCATAGGTAACAGCAACCGTTTCTACCTCATGTCCTCTCTCATTTTTCATATTAGCATCGGTAGTGTCAACGAATGGTGTGTCCATTTCGTTTGATTCTCCAACCTTCTTGTTAGCATCATCAGAAAGATGGATTGGATCAGCTTGTTGGCTACTACCTCCTGAATCCTTACTCAAACTTCTCTGCGTCTTTGCTCTATGATCACAATCAGCATCCAGCATATCAGGCCTTTTCCTGTTTGACAATCAACAAATCAAACATGCTTTAGAACAAATGCGGCTTAAAAAGAACAATAACCAACACTTGCCTACTACTAGAGCTTGGATCAGCCGTTTGAACAGGGCTGTGTCTGTTTGAAAGCAAAACACCGCGAAGCACCTTTCCACCAATCACCGTTTCTATAGTGTAACCTAAAGGGGAGTTTTCAGTAACCATGGCTTGAAAAAACGTTTTCCCTTGATCCATAGCTCTTTTCTGCTCTTTGCATTTTAGTTTCATTTGTTTCCTTAAAGACAACCTCCCTGGAGTTTGAGCAAACCGTGCTTCGTATACACCATCTGTTAGCCATAAGCAAAGAGGATTATGAGGGTAATGAGCAAATGTGCTATAACCAACCGAGAGATCAAAACAAACCTGTGTGTAGGTAGTAGATGTCATCCAACGGCTCAAGATTCTTATTACAGCCACCAACGAAGAAAAAAGAACCAGGCTTGTAAGGACCTAAACAAACTGCTGCAGGATAGAATCTAGCAGATGGCCCTTCTTCCATGGCGATTAACTTGGACCATACACCCGTTTCTATAGAGGCAAACTAACAATAATTCATCTATCTGAAAACAGATAAAACAATTGAAGCCTTGAGTTCACTGTTACATACCAACATCAAGCACATAGAGATCATTGTAAAGATTCTGAGAATCAGTAAACCCTCCAAACACAAATAAGTTGCTCTCAATTGCAACAGTGAGGTGACCAGCTCGTAGTGTTAACAGCTGTCCTGAAGTTTTCAACTGCTTCCATACAAACGTATCTGAAAATACAGAACCAGAAAATATCAGACGACATACACATAAACACATTAAAAGAAGATGTGATTCAAGAATGCACCTGTATCAAGGATATGAACATCTGAGAGATAATAGTCATCAAAATCTTCACCACCTATTACAATGATTTTGTTCATCCACGCTGAGCAAGTATGGCTATCTCGTGCAGAGGGAGGCTTCCCAGTTGTTACAGCTCGTTGCCACATAATAGTCTCTACACAAGACCCAAGCCAGTTCATTCACACGCGTCCATGAAAAAAAAAAGAACCAGAACCTCTCTAAGACTCCATATCAGTTTAACATAAGCGATATGAAGCTGTACCTGTGTGAAGTATGTAAAGGTCATTACAGAATACTTCATCATCCGAGCCAGAAACTTTCCCACAGCCTCCAAATATAAAAATGCGTTTGGCAACAAGCGTTGCACTATGAGCCTCTCTTGCCTCGGGTACTTCACCTCTAACTTCAAGGTATTTCCAAGTATGTGAAGCTAACAACACACACACAAAGAAAAGAGTAATCAAAAACCTCATACCATGAACAGTTAACACAAACATTCTTGATTTAACCAGACAACAGAAGACGAGATGGAACTAGAGCTTACAAGTATCTAGCACATGCAGATCATTAAGATGATGTTTCCCATCAGTGCCAACAAACACAAAAAGGTTATTCCCAACAGTTGTACAGCTGTGACTATCCCTCGGAGAAGGTGGTACGCCTCTGATCACCGGCTCAGTCCATATCTGCGTCTCTGCAACAAAAGCTGAGACTCTTCCAACAACAAAGATTCTGAAAACAGGACTACAAAGCAAGCAAGTAACCACAAAACATCAACAGAATCATGAAGATCATCGCTACACATATCAAACAAAGATTGAGACTTTTGCAAAACCCACTAAAGATTAGAGACATTATCGCTACAACATATCAAACAAAGATTGAGACTTTTGTAAAACCCATTACCGAGAATCCGAAGAAACACTCACCAGCGTCAAAGACATGAACTTGTTTGGTCAAGCAATCGTCTCTACCAAACCCACCGAATACGTAGACAAATCTGCCTCCTTTAACGGCGTTACAAGTGTGTCCCCATCTCTTTCCCGGCCCGGAAGAAGAATCAGCGAGACCCACTTGACGTTGGACCCTCTCCCATCTCATTTTTTCCCCTGGAAAAAGAGTAGAAAGATCCTTCCTTTGGGTTGGGGAAAGTGCGGGAAAATTGAAGCCGATACAGAGAATAACGAAGGTGCTTCTCTGTTTTAGGTTTTTTTTTTCTTAACAATTGCAACCGTAAACGTGACAAACGGAGCTTTTTCGCGTTTGCGGTTAATTAATCTTTTTTATTTATTATGTTATCAACTCAGTCCAATGGGTAGTTAACGACACTCTAATGTCGGTTTTATTTTACAACCTCTGATGACGTTTACTATACTAACTACATAATAACAAAAAAAAATGTGTGTAAACTTTATTGCGATGATACAGTTGTCATGGATAGTAAACATAAAATGAAATATTTTAGAAAATAAATAAGAGACATTTAGCCATTTACACCCAGTTAGATAAATATTTATGCTAATAAACCGAAGTCAGAATTATACTTTTCTTATCATAATTTACTTCTAATATAAACGATATTTCCGATATATTTTATCCTTTAATCATTGATTAGTTGTCACTCCAATTATACACATCATGAATCACATCTATACTATTAAAAATAATGATTATATTAAATATTTTAACAATAAAATATGGTTATGCATATTTTCAAGACTGCAATCTAACAAAATTCTAATGTATTTAAAATAATATAAATATACAGTTTTCTACAATATAAAACTTTATAAATAGCTAAATAATTAAATATTTTAAAAAATTTTATTAATTAATTATTATATTAATATTAATTTAGTTCGAGACAACACATCTAATGTAAAGTAGAGCACAAGTTTTATTATATTTCCTCTTTCAAAAAAAGTTTCACATGATGTAAAAAAAGTTTTTGATGAAAGAATTTAGCGTTCAGTCAGAAAGAAAAGAATAATATGTTGTGAAACTGTACATAGATAGGTATATGGGCCCAAAAGGCCGCACTGCATTAACAATTCAGTGTGAGAAAATGTTAGAAAGTGTTGCAGCCTGTAACTTGCAGTTGCAGGGTATATTGCACATAAACTTCAGCATCCGGCTAGAGATAAACGTGGACCGAACTCGGTAGACCAACCAAGCTTCTACCTACAAATGTCCATTTCTAAAACGTGTTTTCATAGTTCCAACAACAACCACAAATATATAAATATATTTTTAAGCTACCAAACAAGACTTCTCCAATTATATAAGTTTCAAATACAATCTTTATCTTCCACAACCTATCCTTTGTTTCAACACCTCGAGATCATCCACAATGGAACCAACCACGACCCATAACGGATCCGAACCCGAACTCTCGGAGTTCGAGAAGACCCAGAAGAAGTATCAAGATTTCATCGCTTCCCTCCCAAAGAGCAAAGGATGGAGACCCAAAGAGATCCTAACCCAACACGACGGACACTGGTGGCAAGAATGTCTCCTCGAAGGTCTTCTCCACGCCAAAGACCATTTCCAAGCCCGACCCACCGACTTCCTCGTCTGCAGCTACCCGAAAACCGGAACCACCTGGCTCAAAGCCCTAACGTACGCCATACTCAACCGTTCTCGTTTCAACGACGCAACGAACCCACTGCTCAAACGAAACCCTCATGAGTTCGTACCTTACGTGGAAATAGACTTCGCGTTTTACCCGACCGTCGACGTCCTTCAAGACCGCAAAAACCCGCTTTTCTCGACCCATATCCCTCACGGGTCATTACCCGAGTCCATCGTCAACTCCGGTTGCAAGATGGTTTACATATGGAGAGACCCCAAGGACACGTTCATCTCCATGTGGACTTTCTTACACAAGGAGAAGTCTCAAGAAGGTCAACTCGCGAGTCTTGAAGAGTCTTTTGATATGTTCTGTAAAGGCTTATCCGTGTACGGTCCTTATCTTGATCATGTTTTGGGTTACTGGAAGGCTTACAAGAGAATCCAGAGAGGATCTTGTTTCTTAGGTACGAGAAGATGAGAGCTAATCCTTTGCCGTTTGTGAAGAGATTGGCTGAGTTTATGGGTTATGGGTTTAGTGATGAGGAAGAGGAGAAAGGTGTTGCTGAGAATGTTGTGAAGCTTTGTAGTTTCGAGACGTTGAAGAATCTTGAAGCTAATAAAGGAGATAAGGAGAGGGAGGATCGTCCTGCTGTTTATGCGAATAGTGCTTATTTTAGGAAAGGGAAGGTTGGAGATTGGGCGAATTATCTGACTCCGGAGATGGCTGCTCGTATTGATGGGTTAGTGGAAGAGAAGTTTAGAGATACTGGCTTGCTTGAACATGATCAGTGAAATGTGTTGTCTTTGATCCCTTCTGGTCTGTTTTGGTGTTTGGTTTACAAAACAGAGGTTGCTCTGTTTTTATATTTGGTTATGTATTGTCATTGTTGTTTGTAATCTGTATCATCAATATTTATAACAAGAGAAAAACATTCATTCCAAATGCACATCCACATTAACAAGACTAATCATCATATTCGTTTTTTTTTTGTACTTTTAAAGATGATAAGGTTAAATTAAAATGGAGATAAGTCCAAGTCTGGAAAGTGCTAGTATCCCTAGAGCCTTTTTAGAAAAGGGAAAGCTTTCTGATGCGAATCATGATCAAGAACGTTTTAAGTAAGCCTCCAAAAATGAATTTATTATCCAAGTTTAAATACGTTTTAAGTGAGTATGAATTTCTTTTTATTAACTAGGAGGAATTTAGGTTTAGTGATAGTCGTCTCTGGCCCAAATTTACTATGTGCTAATACTTTGAATACACATCAATCTTTCCATCAGAATTTGAAATAGAAACGCAACAGGACTAAGAACATCTCCAATGTACAAATCTATTTTTTTCTCCAAAATTGAGTAAGCAAAATATTAAATAAAAATATTTCAACCATACTCTATTTTTCATTTTACGATAGAGTAATGAACAAATAAAAAATAGATTACTTCACTAAACCTATTTTTACTCCATTATAAAGTGAAAAATAAACTAAGGTTAGAGCATTTTAGAGTAAAAATTGGAGTGTGGTAGGAGATTATCTAACCCTTGCCTTGAACCAGTAGGTCCAATACCATATCTTATTCGGTAGTGAGTCAAAATTGTTTTCCAAAAAAAATTTGTTAAAAAAATTGATAAAAGAGTTTGTAAAAAAAATGAGAAAAGAGTTCGTAAAAGAAATTGATAAAAGAGTTTTTAAAAGAAATTGAAAAGGAAAAAATTTGAAATCAAGAAAAAATTTTAAATGTTATTATTTTGATATTTTAATTTTTATTTATTTAGTAAATAATTAATTGGAATTATAAATAAGAATATATTTTTTTCACTTTAAGTTTAAGTGCTATTTTGAAAATAAAAACTAAAAAGGTCACTAAAAGATTTTCCCTATTGTTTATTAGTTTTGATTAGTTAATTAATCAGTACTCACTTTGCCGCGTTGGATTCGCATATCTTAGCTTTTGTACTTTTATTTTTTAGAGTGATTTAGTGAACTACCCATATTTGAAACTCAAATTAGCAAAATACCATTGATTGGACATGAAGGACACTGACACAACCATTTGGCAAGAAAATGCCGAGAATGCCCTTTCTCTTTCCTCTCATTAACACGAAGCGTAAAAACATTTGTTAACATATAACACTTCTGTTAACGTCTACAATATTTGTTAACAGCCAACACATTTATTTCCGCGAAGCGTAAAAATAATTGTTAACAATTAACACTTCTTGTTAACGTCTACAATATTTGTTAACAGCGAACACATTTATTAACGCGAAGCGTAAAAATAATTGTTAACAACTAACACTTCTGTTAACGTCTATAATATTTGTTAACCGCTAACACGACGTCGAATCTAAAACCCAGAAAATTGATATCATCAAAAAATTGAGGATTCAAATCCACTTATGAAAAAAATAATGAAATTTAAAATTTAATTGTATATAGAATGATAGAGATTTGTAAAATAATTAGGGATTGGAGAGAAAAAAAAGGTGAAAAATTTGAGGATTCAAAGCCACTTATGAAAAAATAATGAAATTTAAAATTTAATTGTATATAGAATGATAGAGATTTGTAAAATAATTAGGGATTGAAGAGAAAAAAAAAAAGAGACATCAAAGAGAGGAGAGAGAGTGTGGAGAAGGGCAAAATGGTCTAAAGGAAAGTGATTGTCACATCATGGGCAAGTCTCTAATTATAGGTGCCAAATAGGGTACTTTAGCCAATTATCTCTATTTTTTAAATGACTATTAGCTACTTTTGTTTTATTTAGTTTGGGTTAGGCATAAATCATGTGTTCATTTCAACATGTGAAAAACTGTTTTGTTTCATTTTTAGTGGGATACTAGCATTTTTATATTATTTGTTAAATAAATATCACCTTCGGTTTACTTTGTTAGCTTTACGTCAATGTATCAGAATATCACAATTACATTACAAATAAATTTACTTATTTACTTTAAACTTGTTTACTTTGCTAAACGTTAAGTGTAACAAGGAGAATGCAAAGTTAAAATTGGCAAACTCCGTATTCTTTTCGCAAGTATTGTAATACAATGTAAAATAGTGTATTTTCAACCAAATTCAAATAACTTTATATTTGTTATACGCACATGTAACATCCATACTAATTTAAAACGTTATAATTAATTATTTACTAATTTAAAAAGATCGCGTGAATTTCATGAGTTGGTCTATATGGTTGTTGGAGATTTTAACATACATTTAATGGTATTAAATTTAGTGATGAGTGAGAAAAACAAGTTATGAATATAGTTACCTATATTGGTCTTTATGGAGATTGGGTAATGAATAAAAAGTTATTAAATTAAAAGGTGAATCATATAAAGTGACTATTGTTTTTTTTTTCTGAATAAGAGTTCACATGAAGTTTGGTGAATTGTCATGTCGTTGTTGAATGGTATGTTTGAAAAAATGTCAATAAAAGAGGCTTAAAAGCTCAAGAATGTTCAATGTTCAATGTTCAATGTTCAATGTTCAATGTTCGAGACTTAAGATGACTAAGACGGTGTTTGTACGAGACATGAGTTTAAAGGATAACATGACTTGGGCGTGTTGACCAGGTTATCATGTTCATACATGGATTGATGAATTTAAAGACAATATCGACGTGACAGGTGAAATAGAAGATATGAGAGTATTCTTGACACAGTGTAAGACCATGATTAACCGGAGTTTTTAAAAGTGAAATTTTTAACGGAATATAAAAAACAGTTTCTTATATTTCACTATATTTAAAAACTGATTTTTAACATTTTTAGTTAAAAATTAAGAAATAATTTTTTATATTCCGCTAAAAACTTCACTTTTAAGAACTCCGGTCAATCATGCTCTAATATTGTGTCTCCTATGGACAATGTAAGATCGGTGAATCCCTTGTTGGTGGATGTAGAAGTCATGTCCGTACTTCCACATGAAGTGGACCTAAGCGTGAGACACGACCACATTTAATACGGGTTGCAACTTGCGATTATGTTCGCGTCTATGCAATAATGCGATGAGTCTACACGAGCAAGTCAATGAGTATAACAGGTGACATCCAGAGATGTGACGTAGCGGAAGTTACAATAACAAAAAGAATTTATTTAGTTTTTTTAATGTGTTTCAATGTTTTTTAATTAGTTGAGATTTATATATCTACAGAAAACAAAAAATAAAAAATTCTCAATTTATTAATCAAATTATAAATTACTTATAATTCTAAGCTTAAAAAGTATATAGATATAAAAATCAAGTAACTTAAACCTATTTAAAATCATTAAGATAATTTTAATTAATTAGAATAAATATTAAATAAGATAATAAACTAGATAATAAACTATATCCGAATATCTTTTTGTATCATTTTTGGAGTTGGAAAATATTTGTTTTTGAATCTTAACCGTGTATTCAGTTATATTTTTTTCTTCTCATAATACTTAGCATCTTTTATCTTCTTGTTCACAAACAGAAAGCACGTAAGGAATAAAATATTGTTATCCATGTTTTTCACCTTTGTCGAACCTTCTTTCTTTACAACCAATAATCAACAAGATATGTAACCACCTGAATCTTTGCTTTGATGTAATCCACCATCACGTGATGTGCTTGTATTAAAGCACAATTTAACACTCAGTAATGAACACACTTTACTTTATGGGATTGGTTGAGTTGGAGTTGACATCATAATGCACAATGAGGTCTTGTGATACTTGATATTTGATGACTTGTTCATAATCATAAGTATCAAGAACAAGATTTCTAATAATTCCTCTCAACTCCTAGTAAAAATCTTCAGATAAAACAAATGGATACGTATACGTGGAAGTACATGTACCGTTCAAGAATATGTACAAAAACATAATCAAACTTTGATTAAAAAACCAAAGAGCCAATTATGATACTTAGCAAAAACTATGATAACACAAAAAATTTATTTAGTTTTTGAATGCGAAATTAATGTTTTTTAAATCTGTTGAAATATCTATAGATCTATCGAAAACAAAAAAAAACAAAGAGAAAGCTTTTAATATTATTAATTAAAATGAAACGTAAAGGTTAATATAAATTATATATCATGAATCTCACCTACGTCGGCTCGCAGCGGTTAGCTACTTGTCCACTCATGAGTCACCAAAGCAGTAGTGGAATGTAACATTATGCATACTAAACCAAAACAATAATAATAATTCCGAGAGAAAGTTAAAGGAACTCAATCTAGTGTTAATAAATTACTTGTTATTTTGTTTATTAGTATTTAATTTATATCAGAGAATGTCTCCTTCGATTCAAACATACCAATATACCATATATTATACATAAGTTTTATGATCAATTTGTAGCTTCCTACAAATCAAACAACATCACAATAAGTCAGAAACACACATTTAAAAAACACACACACACACACACACACACACCGCAAAATATATTAATTGATTTTACTTGCCAAATTTTCATCATCATCATTATAAACATGTAACACTCTTGAATTTAGGTTTACACTATCCAAAATAGTTGTCAATCTCTTCAAAAGAGACATCAACTTCACTGATTGGTGTCACATGGCTATCATTAAACGCCGTCGTCTCAATTTTATCCTCTTGAAGAATCATTGTAAGTTCCCTCATGAACAATGTATTCTCCAAAGAAGATTCATCCAGCATCAAGAAATCTTCATCATCATGAGATACTACATCATTCAAAAATCTTGATGAAAATGCGGTCATATCTTCTATGTCATCGAAAATATGGTCGTACGTTAAGGGACCAGAGGTGTCGCTAGAGAACGTAGACGAGGACAAAGATGTTGCCTCCATGATCATGTTTTGATCAATGAGGAGATTCAAAGAGTTTGGTGTGGAGGAAGAACTCGTTGACTTGTCACATTCAGAAGCACTTGTAGTAGGAGTAGTGTGACTAGTAAATGGGCCACCACTTCCAATAATATCAGAGAGAACATTGTGGCTTATTCTCTTACCAAATCTGTTTGCTACTCTGTTCAAGAACCGAGCTGATAATGATCCTAACGCATTATTGTGTTTATCCGGCGGCGTCTCTGGATGGTCAGGTGATTTACCATTAAGTGATTTGTGGGTCAACGGATCGATACCTTTCTTGACTAGACTTTTCTTGATGTGAGTGTTCCAGTGGTTCTTGATCTCGTTGTCTGTTCTTCCTGGTAACCTACGAGCTATAGCTGACCATCTGATCAACAAAACATTATTGATTACCAAGTGATATCAAGTCGCCATAATATAGCATGAAGGTAATGGAAACACACATGTTTTGTGAGGATTGTTATGGGGGTAATTGTTTTTTTTTTAATTTAATTTTAGTTCACCTTAATACGAACTAAATTATTATGCTCAATATTTTATTTTGTTTTATATCAATACTATAATGTGTAGTTTTGGTATTTGCTTTTATAGTTTTAAACTGACAAATGTTTTGATTTGACAAATTCAGTTTATAATATGGTATCATAAACAACTATGTAATCATTTAATAAATATAAGGAAGACAAATACCAAAACAATCGAGTCAAGTTTGATGCTATATATATATATATATATATGTATATTTTGAAGTACTAGGAAGTTCGGATTAAATCCTTAATCTCCCTACACCCGAAACTATAATATGTAATATTTTATTAGTTAAAAAACTTACTTGTTGCCATGAATGGCATGAAGACTAATGATGGAATCTTCTTCCTCTTGGCTAAACTCACCGCGCTTAATGTCAGGTCTAAGGTAATTGGCCCATCTCAGTCTGCAGCTTTTGCCACATCTTTTCAGTCCTATAATTTTGTTATGATTGAAATCACTAAACGTTATTAAAACAGTAATGCAAAGAAAAGCTGACTGAA
Organism: Moricandia arvensis; assembly: GCA_905132765.1. Lineage (NCBI taxonomy): Eukaryota > Viridiplantae > Streptophyta > Magnoliopsida > Brassicales > Brassicaceae > Moricandia > Moricandia arvensis. The sequence goes on from CAJHQP010003527.1 coordinate 32,774, forward strand.
TATTTCCAAATTGGCGGATTTTTTTTAAAGGAAAAGTATGCACAAGCTGAGTTATTGTGATCAGTTATTCAACTAATCCTCAATCTTTATTTTTATTTTTATCTTTTAGTTGCATATGAACTCATTTTGTTGATCAATAAATTTGAAGTGTTAAAAATAAAAAAAAGGTATACCAGCTTTATCAGGAAGGGTTCGCCAACCTCCTTCACCGTGACACTGGACGTAGGTAATGAGCTTATGGTCTTCTTCTTGAGTCCATGCTCCTTTCTTCAACCCTTCTGCTCTGCAACACGGTGTCCGTACCATTCTTGATTCTTAATCTTGATTCGTTATTGTAATAATGAAGCTTGAGAGAGAGAGAGAGAGAGATTGATATTGTGTTGTGGTCTTGTGATGGATCATACGAAGGAAGGACAAGGACTTGATCTTTTGATGAGAACATTAAGACAACGATAGATACGTTTTATCGACATCCTGTTCTTGCTCGAGACTCTTATTTTTTTCTTCTCATGTATATTTGATTCTCAAAAACTGATATGTTTTCGTATTTTGAGAAGAAAACCATAGAGAGAAGAGAGAGAGCTTTGTTTGCTTTCACTTGGCTTGGCTAAGGCGAGTGAGAGCAATTTGAGAAAGGAGCGAAGAGCTTTATATTTGATGCGTGCGTGGCTTCTGTGCAGCCGACGCCGTCGTTTCTCGGTGTTTGCCACATAGATATAAATTTCTTCTTGATATATAAATAGTTATTTTTATTAGATGTGTAGACTTTATCAGTGGAAAAAGATTAAGATGGAGGTTCTTGTACGTATTCTCGTTTTTCTAATTAGCCCAATTTTTTTATACATTTTTACGAGTTCTTAGTACGAGTTACGCCGTTTCCAAGTAGTAACTATAGTGACGAGCTAATACTTTATGGTTTTCCTGCCAATAATCTTAAAGGGAGTTGGTAAGACCACCTCCGTCAAAAAAATTTTAAGAAATTTTTAATTTAAAAATAGTCTTAAAAACTGGTTTTACACTGTTTTGTAGATTTTAATGACATATGACAGTCCACGATTAGTTCGTTTTTCTATTTTTTTTAAATCATACAAAAATATCTGATGGACATGCTCTAAGTTATAGGAGACTGGATGAAAGCTCGGAACCTCATTGGACAAAAGCAAATTGGAATATCCAATATATATGTCACAACTCGCGTATATGATAGTTTTCTTTACATGGTTTGTGGGCATATATATTTTATTATATGAGAATGGTGGAGGTGTACGATTTTGCATGTGGCTGCTGAAGACTCGTACCATTTTTATAGGGTTCTGGTAAGGTTTTATGTTAAATTAGATGAATTTTTAATATAGAACCATTAAAAAAATTGATCCAATTTTTTCAACATTGTATCTCGAGATAAGAGATTTTATCATCAATCTTGATAGAATCCATCATACCACATTTAAGATAAAGTTTTTTCTTAATTTATTTAAATGGAATAAGACCTTCTTTGGACTATTAATTAATGGAATGATCGAACCACTTTTCAAATCGGATTGATGAGATATAGTATAGACTAATTATGATATTATGTTAAGTTTTATAAATTTTCAACTTAAAACTAATAGATAGTAAGTGAATTCGTCCGATTCTTTTTTATATTACTTTAATCCATTTTATGTTTCCAAAATTGTATTCATCTTTCTTGGTTTAGTTGTATATCCTTGATCAAAGTTGAAATTCCTTTTCTTCTGAAGAAACGAAGCTGAATACTTGTCAAAATATTATATCTTTTTGTTTTTTTTAATAGATTCAAAATAGATTTAAAAATGATATAACTATTTTTTGGTAATCTGATACGAACTTAGATAAGTTGTTTTGACCAAGAATCATTTGAAGGTGGGTTGGAGGAATTCTTGAAGGTTATGGCACCTCTTAGATGTAATAGACTTCACACAAAAATGTGGAAAACCTTTGCATTGTTCAATCTCAAACATCTATGAGTGTACTTTTGTTTACTGGTTCTGATGCTGGTCTAACTGATTCATGCATAGTTTACAAGCTCTTGACTTTGAAGCTTTTACAGATCATATCAAAGCCAATATTTATTTAACTTAAAAAAAATTTACCATCTATCCTACCCATATAAATAGAACATGTTTGCAGAAAATCATATAATTGTAAAACCGGTTTGAAAATTAGTTAATATAATATATTCTAATAAGCTAATATTATTAGCTTTAATAAAGAAAACTGTTTTGACCTGAAAAAACATAGTTTATGTATATACATCTCAACTACAAAATAAATTATTATGATTTTGAAAGAGAGTATAAGTTTACTATTTGGTATGAATGGTAAGGTGTTCAATCATAATTGAGATCTCATGTAACGGACAAAAGTTTCTTACAAATGATAAATTCATTTCATTCAACATTTAAACTCATACACTAGAACAAATTTTCAAAATAAGGCAGCAGATGAGCAAATGATCCAAATAAACATCGAAGTTAGTGATGATAAATAAAAATACATTAAATATAGTACATCTAGTTGAATTTAGTAATGATCGAAATGAATAGTCAACACATTAAATGTATTATAGTACTCTACTGACATATTTTCTTCTGGTTGAATGTTCTCATCAGTCTTTAGATACTTTCCTGACAAATAAATACCCACTAGTTCTACTTAAAGTTTGTCCAACGTCATAGCTCACCACGGCCTCATGTCTCACGATTGTGGAAAAATAAAACTTCCCTCGAGATATGCAGAGCCAAAAGGCCAAAAGAGTACGTGCATTTATGTATATTGCCATAATAAAATCAACTGTAAACGATGGAGTGCGATAGACTTTTCTAACACTGACCGAATTGAGAATCAGAAACGTTAACTTATATAAAAACAATTATTACACGACGACAAAAATAAGGAATATGAAACGGTTTAGGAAAATAGTTGGCGGTCTGGTCTGGTTATACAAATCTCGAAAATTCGAGGAAAGTGGTAATCTACTTTTAAAGTCGATGTTGTTGCAATTTTTAAGAAATTACTAACCTACAACTTGGTCCTTAAAACACTGGACCTGGACAACAAAATATAACTAATATCAATTTCCATGCCATGAAACCCAAAAAGGAAATCATAAAGAGATATTTGAATCAAATTCTACTCTACAAATATTTTCCACATTCGTGTTTAGAGTGTAGACTAAGAACTCATATAAACATTGCGAGATGAAGAATTTTCAAGGAGTCTCTTTTGGAGGTGCAGCTCTAAAACATTTTTGTTTTAGTTTATGCATCATGACGTCACAATGGCCTAAACTAGGGTTGGGAATTTGAGTCATTACCCGTGATCCCATCCCGTGTGATCAGTCCGGGTGATGTGGTCGATCGATATAAAAAATTCAACATGCGAATTGAAGTAAATCGATTTTAAGTGGATGAATTTTGGTCTACCGAATTTAAGTCGCAAATACCTATTAAAAGAAATTGAAATAAAATAAAAAATTGTAAATATATAACTATTCAAAAATATAATTTTAATTATAATATTAAATTTATATTATTTTTATAAAAATCAATTAATATATAATAATATAATATTTTAATAAATTTAATATTATCTGTGGATTCTGCGGATTATCCGCAGATTTCAACGGTACAAATATAAATATACGGCTTTTTTTTTACATATTATGCAAATTGAAATTTTAAATAAAATAAAAGAGTCAACCCACAGATTGACGAGCGGAGCGGGTTGACCCCTAGCCTGAACCCACAAAAGTCCTTGACAACAAATAGTTGGGGTCTTCCCTCACCTGACCGCCATTGTGAAGTACTGTAGACTCGCATACTTGGTTGACCATGCTGTTATGTTTGGGCTTTGGCTATAGTATAGGCTTACACTGGGCCTTAAAATTGGGTTTGGGCTTCAAAAGAAAAACTGATGCGTGTGACTATTGTGATGATGTCACATATATATATGGCTCATGTTCAATTTCTTATCCACATAAAATCTCTAAACTATCTTTGTTCCTACACCAAAGCCATTAATTAACACACACACCTATCAAGTATCAAGTAAAGACAATGATGTTACCCAATGCAAAACTCTCGACCACAAGCTCAAAGTTTCTCCCGCCGCATGTAGAGCCACCGCAGCACAGCCGGAGAACCGCCGCAGGAGCCTCTCCGTCCCTGGAACTGAGCTGTAAATTATCACGGCGGAATCTAAGTAAATCCTCGTTGCTGCTACTCCTCGGTACTCAAACTACTCTGACGCCATTGCTCGATCTCTCTAAAGCACAAGCAGACACAATCTCACCAGTAACTGATAATACAGCTTCTTGTGGAGACAGAGTAAGTATTTTGAGTTCAGTTTGTAAAAGAAAAAAAAATGATAAACCATTCTCCGGAAAGAGAATGTGAAAGCTGCGATGACCACGCGTGTGAAAATCTGGTGTGGTGCAAATTCGAACTCGGGTCCCTTTAAAGATCCACATAAAGCCATAACCCGACCACAGACGCGTGGTTAAGTTCAGTTTTTATGTCTGAATCTTTAGATGATGTCTTAAATTCAGTTTCTTTTGTAAGGTTCCGACAAAGAAAGCTTTTCTGGACGTATCCATCGGCGGAGAGGCAGCTGGACGGATCATCATCGGTTTATACGGCGACGATGTACCGGCGGGAACGGCAAGATTCAGCAGCATTGTAAGCGGGAAGGCCGGAATCAGTTACCGGAGAAAAGAGTTCGTGAAGATCATGCCAGGCTACGTCCAACACGGCGGGATAAGATCGTACGGCGCCGACGCAGAGAGAGCCACCGCGGCAGCTGGGAGTCTTCAGAACTTAGTTGAAGAGTGGGAGAGAGGGAGGAGAGGAGAGAGATGTAAGGAAGTGAAGGCGGGAAGCGTGGGGATAGTGGTGAGGGATCCTTCGCAACCGCCGCCGAAGACGAAGCTGGTGGCGAGGAATGGGAAGCTGCAGGTGGAGGAGGAGGAGATAGCTGTGGGGCCTAACGGAACGGAGTTTGTTATAACGGCGGTGGAGACGCCGGAGCTGGAGGAGTCGGTGTTGGTGATTGGGGAAGTGTTGGAAGGGATGGGAGTTGTGGAGAAGATGAGGGAAGTTAAGACAGTGAGGGACAACACAAGTTCTCCTTACTTCAGGTAATGATTGGATATTGACCGTTGGATTTGAATTTATTTTTGTTTAGGTTAATGGTTGTGGTTGTGGTTGTGGTTGTGTTGGTGACACAGGGTGGCTAAGGTGATCGGAGATAAGAGAGCCGTGGTGGCGGAGAGAGGGTTTAATCGGCCTTATACAAAGGTTCAAGTCACCAATTGTGGTCTCATTGAGTCACAAGAGTCTCAATAGTCTCATGCACTTGGTCAAATCCTTGTTTACTGGGGACTTTTTTGTGTGTGTGTGTGTGTTTAATGGTGGAAATGTTTTTCTATTTTGAGATTTAAAATGCTTTAAAATGGATTAACTTCATGATTTGCCTGATAGAAAACCTACAGATAACCAATAAGAGCCGATCCTGATGTAAAAAGGAAAAATTGGTCATCAATACAAGATTAGGACTATAATCTTTAGATTTTACAAATATATACTAAACGATATATTGAAACTTAAGGTCAAAAATATTTGAAAACGGAATGATAGCCCATGTTTCTTTGACTTGGCCCAAGAATAGCCTCTGAATTACTTTAGAAAGCCTCATCATTTTTAACATTGTTATGTAAAACAATTTTTTTATTGCTACACATGATAGCATTAGAGTTTTGAAGATTTAATTGTTATTTAACATATGAATTTAAAATCTAAAATAAAATGTAAAAACTTTATAACTCGGAACCTTGCACGATAATTAACAAAATAAGAACAAAGTAATCTAATCACAAAGTAAACTGCAAATGGGTTTTACACAAAAATAATCAATTGAAAAAGAAAGCTCTCATACAGTGACTAGTTCACATCCAAAGCCCAACATACCTTCAAAGCCCACGAAAGGCCCACTTTAAAATTTAGGGTTTCCCACTTTCATTGTCTCTCCATTTCCCTTATATTTCCACAGCCGGAAAACTTATCATCTCCTTCTACGATCAGCGCCAAGAAGAACCAACGATGCCGGCAAAACAGAGGACGCCGAAGGTCAGTAGAAACCCTGATCTCATCAGGGGAGTTGGTAAATACTCAAGGTCTCAGATGTACCACAAGAGAGGCTTGTGGGCTATCAAAGCCAAAAACGGCGGCGTTTTCCCTCGCCACGACGCTAAGTCCAAAGTTGATGCTGTAGCTGAGAAGCCACCAAAGTTCTATCCAGCTGAAGATGTTAAGAAACCTCTCGCCAACAGGCGCAAGGCAAAGCCGACCAAGCTCAGGTACTTTTCTTACACACTAAGGTCTTGGATTGAAACTTAGCTCGACGTAAGTGTGTTCTATGTGTTTGGTTGATTGGTTAGTGGAGTTTAAGTTAAAGTCCGACATGTTGTGTTTGGTTGTTTAGTTAGTTAAAGTCCGGCATGTTCTTAACTTTTCTGTTTCAAGACTGTCTTGTTTGGTTATACTTTCCTGTTGTATGTAGTTGTCTGATTAGGCTTTGTTCCATGTTGATTGCAAGAGAATGAGATGTCTATTGAATGTTAATACGTTACAGTCTGATTAGGCTTGTTCTTGTGATTGTATTGCAGATCCAGCATAACCCCAGGGACAGTGCTGATCATCCTTGCTGGTAGATTCAAGGGCAAGAGAGTTGTTTTATTGAAGCAGCTTCCTTCTGGTTTGCTTCTTGTGACCGGTGAGTTTTTTGTTTGGTGCTATTATTCATTTTAAGCAATCACTTAGTTTTGTCACCTGACTTGTTTCCTGTTTTTGTAGGACCGTTCAAGATCAATGGTGTTCCTTTGAGACGTGTTAACCAGTCCTATGTGATTGGCACATCCACAAAGGTTGATGTTTCTGGTGTTAGCCTCGAGAAATTCGATGATAAGTATTTTGGAAAGGTGGCTGAGAAGAAGAATAAGAAGGGAGAAGGAGAGTTCTTTGAGGCAGAGAAAGAGGTAATAATCTTTTGAGGAGATGTATAACAACTACTTTGATGAAATATATAGTAACATCTCATCCCTTCCTTTGCAGGAGAAGAAGGTGTTTCCACAAGGGAAGAAAGATGACCAGAAAGCTGTGGACGGTGCTTTGATCAAAGCTATTGAGGCAGTTCCAGAGTTGAAGACTTACCTTGGTGCAAGGTTTTCATTGAAACAAGGAATGAAGCCACATGAGCTTGTTTTCTAGATTTTCAATAACCTTTTATCAGTTTTCTAGAGTATTGTTCCCCTCAAGTTTCACTCTCTAAACGTTTGGTTTTGTTCTTGTCAACCCACCAGTGACTTACATTTTTGGCTTTATACATTCTATATGTTACGTTTTCACATTTGGTAACAATCTATCTTATACTATGTGAACTTTGTAGCAATAGTTTTTGGTAGATAGTAATGTTTTAAGTTGAAACTCGTTGAACCTTCAAGTAAACTAGGATAAAGAGAACGAATCAACAAAATAGCTGTTCCATATGAGTCTTGTTGTAATGTGATTGATACTGATCAGGACAAGCATGGACGAAGGCATTTTTCAGATTAATTGGTTAACCGGGATAAACCGGACTTTACCATTATAATATTGAACGTAGCTCGGAGTTGTTGACAGTCTTATGACTGGAAACAAGTCGTGAGCGAGTTCTACTCTTCTCTTACGCTAGTTTGTTCCTTAATACTTAATGATAAAGCTGGCAATAACACGTAATGGTCCTAAAGAGGATAACATTTGACTCACGTGTAAGTTGTGTTCCGTGTTCAACTTTGATTTCCGTTCTGCAATCAACACATCTGCCTTCAACAGACAACCCACGATAAGCCCAATAACTAATGACCAAAGATTACATCTTAGTATTACCTTTTATATATATATCTCTTACGCAAGTTATGTAAGTTTAATGTTTCTGAGCAAATTTAAATATTTTTTTAGAAGTGAGATCGATATTACATGATTCATAGAGTTTATTCATTTAGTGTCATAACTTAAGCAGTTGACTTTGGACACAACCAAAACAAAACAATGGGCTGACTATTCGTATGTTTCTTAAATTCTAAAATCTAATTAAAGTCTGGCCGGCTAATTATTACTACCTCCGTTTCGATTTAGTTGTCGTTGTAGAGAATTTTTTTTGTTTTAAAATAAGTGTCGTTTTATAATTTCAATGCAAAATTTATTAGTTTTATCTATTATTTTATTTTTCTATTGGTTAAAATGTAGTTAGGTGTATAGGTAATTGTGTTTTTATCTAGAAAATATGTAAAATTAAATGATTTCTTAATCTGCGTGTAAAAACTTAAAACGACAAGTAAAACGAAACAGAGGGAGTAGAATTCAAATTTGTGTATGAGAAAAAAGTGAGAACACATAATCAAATTGGGAATCCTGTAATATCTGCAACTTTAGAAGTATTATAATTGTTGGTATCTCAACCAACATCTACAAATTAAAATAATAAAAACATTAAATGTTTCTTATTTGAGAACCTTTAAAATATTTAAGAACTTTCATAGATATGTGTTCTTTTCTAATTGGCTCAATTATCTTTAAAAATTAATATTAAAGTTATTTAGTATTATATATAATATCTTAAAGAATTTTTTTACTGATAATAATCCTTTATGCTGATAATTATGATAAACTGGTTCAAAATTGTCAGCCCCACCCTGTTTTAGAGAAACCTACAAAAACAAAAAGTGGCTACCAAATCTTTGGTGGCCAATTTATTTTGGCTCTCTCTAATTTGATAGCGACCAATATTTAGCATCATTATCGTTATATATTTATTGAAAATATATTGAGAGGTCAGAATCACTTAGATAAGCCTTCTTGATAAAATTATTTTTTGTGCACCCAGCAAAATTTTACACTCCACAATAATTATTTTCGGAGACTGTATGATCTGAAGAAGTCACAAAGCATTTTCTAGGAAGTCATGTGTTAGTAGTATCAAACAATAGCTGTAAAACTGTAAACGCACACAGTAAAATGTAGAATAAATATCATTAACTACGATTACTTAAAGCCCTTTTACAAAATTTACCAAACAACCTAGAATGGTTTGAAAAATGCATACACGACGTCATCATAGATACAACTACTATTGTGAATATTTTACTATGATACGCAACTACGCTGCTCGTATTAATGTACGTGGATTACAACTATTTGATCTTTTTCACACTTCTTGAAAATTGGTCAAAGTCTGAAAAAGAAATATGCATCTCAATAGAAATATGTGGAATGTAAATAAATATTATTATATAAAAAAGAAATAAAATAAAACCTATAAATAGACATACATAGAGATTACATAACCTCATGTGATAACACAATAGAGAAACAGAACAAAAACTAAAGAAACGATATTATGTCAACTTTCTCCATTATTTCTCTTGTGGCTCTTCTCCTCTCTCTTTTCTCGGTGGTTATCTCGGACGGTGAGTCTTTCCAGAAACTTCCGGTGCCGGAAAGTAGATCAGGTCCTGAAGCTTTCGCCTTTGACTCCACCGGAAAAGGATTCTACACAGGAGTCTCTGGTGGTAAAATACTCAAGTATACTCCTGAGACGGGTTATGTCGATTTTGCACAGATCACAGAATCATCGTATGTTTATTTCTTTTTATCTCCAATATATATATATATTCTCATAGTTTTTTTTTTTGTCACAATATATGCTTCTGGGTTTGGTTGAAACTGGAATCCTTAGTATCACTTTCTTATTTTTCTGCAACTTTGGGGATTACGAGTGATTTAGATTGTTAATTAAGAGTACTCTAAAATTTTTCAAAAAGATAATCATATTCGGACTTGAATCCGTTGTTTTGCAATATTTGATTTAGACAATGATCAAGTATATGCTTTGAGGGATTATAACGAGTATAAAGAAATAAGTAGACTTCTTCTAAATGATGACAACTTCAGATGCATATAGTCAATGGTACATGGGATGCGAATGTAAGGCAAGATCTCAGGTTTTAGTATTTATTACTCCCTCCATTTTAAAATACTTGAAGTTTTAGGATAGTGAAAATCTATTAAGAAACTTGATTTTTAATATTAAATGTATAACTAAAATATAGATTAATAATTATTTAATCAATTACAAAATAAACTACAAATATATTATTAGCAACACAATTTTAATAAAGTTAAAAGTTGCATTGAAAAATGAAAACATCATCCATTTTTAAACATAAAAAAAATTCTTTTAAATATATCTATTTTGAAACAAAAGAAGTAACATTTAGTAAGAATTTTAATATTTTAACAATATAAATATTAAATACCTATGTCCTATATATATTATTCTTCGAAACATTTTGGGGACAAAACCAATATTTCATTGGACTATTACCAAAACCGATCATGTGCGTATATCACAAAAAATGGAGGTAAACAATTAAGAACTTTAAATCCATGCGATGAGTGGACGAGATGCAACCATAAAGTTCCTTCCTCTCCCTCGTGCTTATCGACGACCAAAAGTCTAAACATACACACGCAACCAAAACTAGATACGTTTCTCACTAACGTAATTTATATGATATTTTAATTTCTTTGTTTTCGATTGTTATTTACATATTCAGGTGTTGAAACATAAACTTGATTTGGGTTAATCATTGGGCTAATAATCTAATAATCATGTTAGCCCAAATTTGACCCAAGTTCTAGAATTTATCTAGAAAAATCTTCCACCTCCTTAAGATAAAAATCTAGATATTTTCATAGAATTATCTAGATAATTAGAATAAAAATATCAAGATATTTTAGTAGAATTATCTAGATTTAAGAATAAAATATGTAAGATATTTTGTATTTTGGAGGCTATAAATACCTCCACTCTCTTCTCATTTTGTATCATCCAAGTTTTCAAGAATCATCCAAGAAATAAAAAAGTTTCCTCTTCATAAAATCTCTTCTCTTCAAACACTTAAACACTTTCTCCATTTCTAATAAGTTTCTCATTCCAACAAAGTGGTATCAGAGCTACAAGATCATTTTGAAGATGGCAAGTAGTGGTGTTCCCTTCCAAGTTCCAATGCTCACAAAGAGCAACTATGACAATTGGAGTTTAAGGATGATTGCTATCTTAGGAGCACATGATGTATGAGAGATAGTTGAGAAAGGCTTCATTGAACCAGAGAATGATGGTGGTTTATCTCAAGCTCAAAGAGATGGCTTGAGAGATTCAAGAAAGAGAGACAAGAAGGCTCTCTGTCTAATCTATCAAGGTTTAGATGAAGATACATTTGAGAAGGTTGCTGGAGTAAAGACATCTAAAGAAGCATGGGAGAAGCTTCAAACCTCTTACAAGGGAGCGGAACAAGTTAAGAAGGTACGTCTACAAACTTTACGAGGAGAATTTGAGTCATTACAAATGAAGGAAGGAGAACTCATCTCAGATTACTTCTCAAGAGTCTTGACGGTTACTAATAACCTAAAAAGAAATGGTGAGAAGTTAGATGAGGTGAGAATCATGGAGAAAGTTCTTAGATCGCTCGATTCAAAATTTGAGCACATTGTTACCGTAATTGAAGAAACAAAAGACTTGGAGACAATGACGATGGAGCAACTTCTTGGATCACTACAAGCTTATGAAGAAAAGAGGAAGAAGAAAGAGGATATTGTTGAGCAAGTTCTCAAGATGAGAATTGATCACAAAGAAGAAAGTAGCCGAAATAATCCAAGACGTGGTGGCAGTCATTTCAGAGGAAGAGGTCGTGGTGTAAATGGACGAGGTTGGAGACCATATGAAGACAACTTTAACCAAAGAGGAGAGAGCTCATCAAGAGGTCGTGGAAGGGGAAATTCAAAATCAAGGTACGATAAATCAAACGTCAAATGCTATAGATGCGGAAAGTTTGGACACTATGCTTCTGAATGCAAAACTCCAAACAACAATAGAGTTGAAGAGAAGTCCAACTATGTTGAAGAAAGGAGTAAGGAAGAAGATATGCTATTGATGGCTTACAAGAAGGATGAGACAAATGAAGTTAGCAGATGGTACCTTGATAGTGGTGCTAGCAATCACATGTGTGGTAACAAAAGCATGTTTGTGAAGCTTGATGAATCGGTGAAAACCAATGTGGCTTTGGGAGACGAATCGAAGATGGAGGTGAAAGGCAAAGGTGATATTCTCATCCGCTTGAAGAATGGAGATCATCAATTCATTTCCAATGTTTATTACATTCCAAGCATGAAGACCAACATCTTGAGCCTAGGACAACTCTTGGAGAAAGGTTATGATATTCGACTAAAGGATAATAACCTTACTTTAAGAGATATTGCAAATAACTTCATCACAAAAGTACCAATGTCAAGCAATAGAATGTTTGTCCTAAACATTCAAAATGACATTGCACGATGTCTCAAGATGTGCTACAAGGAGGAGTCATGGCTTTGGCATCTTCGGTTTGGGCATCTAAACTTTGGAGGCTTGGAGCTACTTTCTAAGAAACAAATGGTGAGAGGATTACCTTGCATCAACCATCCAAATCAAGTGTGTGAAGGGTGTTTACTTGGAAAGCAATTCAAAATGAGTTTTCCAAAGGAGTCGGAGACAAGAGCAAGAAAGCCATTAGAGCTCATACATACAGATGTATGTGGCCCAATCAAACCAAGCTCACTTGGTAAGAGTAACTACTTCCTTCTCTTTATTGATGATTTTTCAAGAAAAACATGGGTTTACTTTTTGAAAGAAAAATCAGAAGTGTTTGAAAATTTCAAAAAGTTTAAAACCCAAGTTGAGAAGGAAAGTGGTCTTGTGATTAAGACCATGAGATCCGATCGGGGAGGAGAATTTATGTCCAAGGAATTTCTGAAGTATTGTGAAGATAATGGTATTCGAAGACAATTTACGGTGCTAAGAACACCTCAACAAAATGGAGTAGCGGAAAGAAAGAATAGGACTATTCTTGAGATGGCAAGAAGCATGCTCAAGAGTAAGAATCTACCAAAGGAGTTATGGGCAGAAGCAGTCGCGTGTGCGGTGTACATATCAAACCGATCTCCAACGAAGAGCGTTTCTGGAAAGACACCACAAGAAGCTTGGAGTGGAAGGAAGCCCGGTGTCTCACACCTAAGAGTCTTTGGAAGCCTTGCTCACGCTCACGTTCCAGACGAGAAGCGGAGCAAACTAGACGATAAAAGTGAGAAGTACATTTTCATTGGGTATGATGCTAACTCCAAAGACTACAAACTCTACAATCCTGAAACAAAGAAGACAATTATAAGTCGGAATGTCATCTTTGATGAAGAAGGAGAATGGGATTGGAGATCAAATAATGAAGACTACAACTTCTTTCCATCTTTTGAAGAAGAGAACTTGGAGCAAATAAGAGAAGAACCAGCTACACCACCAACTTCACCAACACCAAGTTCTCAAGGGGATGAAAGCTCAAGTGAAAGGACTCCACGTTTTAGAAGTCTACAAGACATTTATGAGGTAACCGAAAATCAAGACAATCTCACTTTATTTTGCCTTTTTGCGGATTGCGAGCCTATGAACTTTGAAGAAGCTCAAGAAAAGAAGTCATGGAAAAGTCCAATGGATGAAGAAATCAAGTCAATCCAAAAGAATGATACATGGGAATTGGCTTCACTTCCTAATGGGCATAAGGCAATAGGTGTGAAGTGGGTGTACAAGGCAAAGAAGAACTCTAAAGGAGAAGTTGAAAGATACAAGGCGAGACTGGTGGCAAAAGGGTATAGTCAAAGAGCCGGAATCGACTATGATGAGGTATTTGCTCCAGTTGCTCGTTTAGAAACAGTTAGGCTAATCATTTCATTGGCAGCCCAAATGAGATGGAAGATACATCAAATGGATGTCAAATCTGCCTTCTTAAATGGAGATCTTGAGGAAGAAGTCTACATTGAGCAACCACAAGGCTACATAGTCAAAGGTGAAGAAGACAAAGTCTTGAGGCTGAACAAGGCACTTTATGGATTATAGCAAGCACCAAGAGCATGGAACACTCGGATTGATAAGTACTTCAAGGAGAAAGACTTCATCAAGTGTCCATATGAGCATGCACTTTATATCAAAACCCAAAACAACGATATATTGATTGCATGCTTGTATGTGGATGACTTGATATTCACTGGCACCAATCCGATTATGTTTGAAGATTTCAAGATGGAGATGACAAAGGAGTTCGAGATGACTGATATTGGATTAATGTCATGCTACCTTGGCATTGAAGTAAAGCAAGAAGAAAATGGAATCTTCATCACTCAAGAAGGATATGCTAAAGAAGTGCTTAAGAAGTTCAAGATGGAAGACTCAAATCCAGTTTGCACACCAATGGAATGTGGAGTCAAGTTATCAAAGGAAGAAGAAGGAGAGAGTGTTGATCCAACACTCTTTAAGAGCTTAGTTGGAAGTCTACGTTATCTAACTTGCACAAGGCCCGACATCCTACACGCGGTTGGAGTTGTGAGTCGATATATGGAGCATCCAACAACAACTCATTTCAAGGCAGCTAAGAGGATCTTACGCTATATCAAAGGTACAATCAACTTTGGCTTGTATTACTCTATCTCTGACGATTACAAGCTTTTTGGATATAGCGATAGTGACTGGGGTGGAGACGTTGATGACCGGAAAAGCACAAGTGGCTTCGTATTTTTCATTGGAGAAACCGCTTTCACATGGATGTCAAAGAAGCAACCAATTGTTACCCTCTCTACTTGTGAAGCGGAGTACGTAGCGGCTACTTCATGTGTTTGCCATGCTATTTGGTTACGAAACTTGCTAAAGGAGTTGAGCCTACCACAAGAGGAGCCAACGAAGATCTTTGTTGATAACAAGTCGGCAATAGCATTGGCGAAGAATCCAGTCTTCCATGATCGGAGTAAGCACATTGATACTCGTTATCACTACATTCGAGAATGTGTTGCCAAGATGGATATGCAATTAGAGTATGTGAAGACAAATGATCAAGTAGCTGATATCTTCACCAAACCACTCAAGCGTGAAGACTTTATCAAGATGAGGAGCTTACTAGGAGTAACCAAATCAAGTTTAAGGGAGGGTGTTGAAACATAAACTTGATTTGAGTTAATCATTGGGCTAATAATCTAATAATCATGTTAGCCCAAATTTGACCCAAGTTCTAGAATTTATCTAGAAAAATCTTCCACCTCCTTAAGATAAAAATCTAGATATTTTCATAGAATTATAAGATAAAAATCTAGATATTTTCATAGAATTATCTAGATAATTAGAATAAAAATATCAAGATATTTTAGTAGAATTATCTAGATTTAAGAATAAAATATGTAAGATATTTTGTATTTTGGAGGCTATAAATACCTCCACTCTCTTCTCATTTTGTATCATCCAAGTTTTCAAGAATCATCCAAGAAATAAAAAAGTTTCCTCTTCATAAAATCTCTTCTCTTCAAACACTTAAACACTTTCTCCATTTCTAATAAGTTTCTCATTCCAACATCAGGAACTCGTCATGGTGTGATGGAGTAACTGGGACGGCTTTAGCCGGAAAATGCGGTCGACCAGCAGGGATAGCCTTCAATGAGAAGACAGGTGATCTCTACGTCGCCGATGCTCCGTTGGGTCTTCATGTTGTTTCTCCCGCCGGTGGCTTGGCCGTAAAGATCACCGACAGTGTTGATGGAGAGCCCTTTAAATTTCTCGATGGTCTTGACGTTGATCCAACTACTGGTGTCGTCTACTTCACTTCCTTCAGCTCACGCTACAGCCCAATGTAATTTTTTTCCTCTTCCTCATAATTTTATTTACAAAAATGACTATGGCGTATAGATTTTTTTACATTTTCTTATGGTAACAAATGATTTATCTTTGACTTTATTTTTACGAGATGTTTACCAATTTTAAAAGAAAAAGATATTGTATAAGGATAAATCATAAATCCAAAATATTTAAATGATTTTCTTGATAAATGGTGTTTTGGTGAGTAAAAACGTCTTCAAAAGAAATGAATCATTCCAAAATATTTACCTATAACTGACTTTGGTAGAAAAAGTATGTAATAAAATAATTGTTTTGTTTCGGATTAGATTATTAAACATATATGTATTTTTCCGGTTATGCATGTAGACAAGTGTTGATTGCATTGGGATTAAAGGACGCGACCGGAAAACTCTTCAAGTACGATCCATCAACAAAGGTCGTGACCGTATTGATGGAAGGTCTAAGTGGCTCAGCTGGTTGTGCCGTGAGCTCGGATGGTTCATTCGTGCTGGTGAGTCAGTTCACAAAGAGTAACATCAAGAGGTATTGGATCAAGGGACCTAAAGCTGGCTCTTCTGAAGACTTCACAAACTCAGTTTCGAACCCTGACAATATCAAGAGGATTGGCTCTACTGGAAACTTTTGGGTTGCTTCGGTCGTGAACAAGATCGTCGTGCCTACGAACCCATCAGCGGTCAAAGTGAACTCTAATGGTGAAGTGCTTCAGACTATCCCTCTTAAAGATCAATTTGGGGACACTTTGCTTAGTGAAGTTAACGAGTTCGATGGTAGTTTATATATCGGGACTCTTACTGGTCCATTTGCTGGAGTTCTTAAGCTTTAAGTTGGTTTCGATTTTCGATTTGAAGGTCGTCGTGGTTACCATATACTATGTGAAGTTTATATTTATAATTGAATGTTGAAGGGTCACAACCATATATGATTTGTTTATTTTTATATTTGAAATAAAATGTTCTTGTTCTTTCAAATTCAGTCTAGTAGTTTTATTTTGTAAAAGAGAAAAAATTAGATCGATCATGTTTCACTTAATTATTATAGTTTGCAAAGATGCTTGTTTGTCCTTCTTCAAAATATTGTCATATTAATTATAAACACAGCGAACTAACATATTGGAAGTTGATAATTTTTAAATAACATAATGACATTATTAGTTTATAACTGAGAATTAATTAAAAGGAAAATTGACTGTTCGCAGCTCCTATGATTCATTCCAATCAGCTCTGTAACTTTCCGGTAAAACAAACATGATTTGGGCATAAATTTTACTTTATATTCAGCTAATTTTCTTATATGAGCCTGATTTGTTACTCCATAAATACATAGCAATATTTAGCCTTTAATGGGGAGTGAAAGAATTTGACTTTTATTATCCACAAAATCTGACGAATCCTCCCAGAAAAAGAAATGTACTAGTATATCTTTTCTATTTTCAAATACGATAACAATAAATATTTTTCTATTTTGTTGGTCAACAAGCAAAAATAAGAAGTCTCTATTTTCTTATTTTCAAATCAAATCTGTATATAAATACTTGTACTAACATTAGTTTCTACATATCCTTGATATTGAAAACACAACTAAGAATACAGAATGACGTTGTATGTCTTCGTGATTTCTCTTCTTCTCTCTCATTTGTCAGCTGTCTTCTCAGATGATGCATCTTTCCAGAAACTACCGGTGCCCGGAAAGAGGTCAGGCCCTGAATCTTTTGCCTTTGATCCCACCGGAAAAGCTTTCTACACCGGTGTCTCCGGTGGTAAAATCCTCAAGTATACTCCTGACAAGGGTTTTGTCGATTTTGCTCAAGACTTCGTAAGTTTCTCATTATCAATTAGGTTCTTAATTTGAATTTTCAAGATATAACATGTTTTGATGATTATGCTTCTTGTTCAAGAATAAATTAATAGTTTTATCATTAAATCTCAATTGTAATATGAAGACATGTCTTTGTGATCATTGTTTTTGAGGTGTTAATATGCTATCTTAAAGAAAAAATATGTTTATGGTTGCAAGAAACGCCATGTAGAGTTTGAATACCATGCATGGTAGTTCTTAAAATAACGTTGTACATATTAAAACCTTTTTCCGATTTAAATTTTGATTGGTTTGGTTACTATAGGACTTCAAAATGGTGCAACGGAGTATTTGGAACCGCAATGGCCAAGAAATGTGGCCGACCTGCTGGGATAGCCTTAAACCCTAAAACAGGTGACCTTTACGTCGCTGATGCTCCATTGGGTCTTCACGTTATCCCTCCCGCAGGAGGTTTGGCCACAAAGATCGCCGACAGTGTCGACGGAAAGCCCTTCAAGTTCCTCGACGGTCTTGACGTTGACCCCACCACCGGCGTTGTCTACTTCACTTCTTTCAGCTCAAAGTTCAGCCCCAGGTATATCATATTCGATCTCATATATAGTTTCTATCTATTTAGGGTATTTATAAGAAAATTAAATTGGTTTAATTAATAGAGCAAAACTTTCAAATAGTCACTTTAAAAAATTTTATCACAAAAATAATATTCAGAAAAATGACCAAAAATATTATTCTTTTTTTAATTTTAAATTTTACCTCCAAAATTTCAGCCATTACTCTGAACCTTAAGTCTATATTTATTGACCTCAAAAATATAAATTTATATTTACACCTTTTAATAAAATCTATTTTGATCTTTCAATGCCATTTTTTGATAAAAACTGAAAAAAACTATTCTAGAGTATTTATCTAATTAATATATGAATATTTGTACTAATTAATGTTGGTTATGCAATGCAGCGAAGTGTTTATAGCAGTGGGAGTAAAAGACGCGAGTGGAAAGCTCTTCAAATACGACCCAGCGACTAAAGCAGTGACTATGTTAATGGAAGGTCTAAGTGGTGCAGCTGGGTGTGCCGTGAGCTCAGATGGTTCATTCGTGTTGGTTAGCGAGTTCATAAAGAGTAACATCAAGAGATATTGGATCAAAGGCCCAAAACCTGGTTCTGTTGATGACATCTTCTCAAGTTCTGTCTCGAACCCTGACAACATCAGGAGGATCGGTTCTACTGGAAACTTTTGGGTCGCTTCGGTCATTAACAAGGTCGTAGTTCCCACGGACCCTTCGGCTGTCAAAATCGATTCAAACGGAAAAGTTCTTCAGACCATTTTTCTCAAGAATGAGTTTGGGAATACTTTGCTCAGTGAAGCCAATGAGGTCGATGGTAAACTGTATATTGGAACTCTTACTGGACCTTTTGCCGGAGTTATGAAACTTTAGTTTGGTATTAAAACTATCGTTGTTAGGTGATTGCCCACTTTTGCGATCATGTGGCTATTAATTTAACATAAAAAGTGATAATATCATTTCAATTTTTAAACAAGTTCTTATAACTTTCCTTTTTCCTGGTTGTATATATATGAGGAGGGAGATGTTTTCTTATAGTTGTCTTATTATATGTAAATAAATAAATTTTAAGAAAATAATAGTTGCATTACATAACCTAGCTTTGATCGTTTGTATACGAATTTGAGTTTACCTTTGACAGGTTTTGGTTGCTTCTTAACGAAAACAACATTTGCTTTGTGAGCACACGTATATTGTAAAACGTAACATGTATAGTATTTTTATGTATTTCATAATATCTGACTTTTTTTTTGAAGAATTCATATTATCTATGACTATGTTAGTATTGTGCTATTAAAGTAAATCCTGTGAGTTTTAAAATTGTCCCCATTATATGATTTCTTTATTCATCTCCTATGAAGCAGGTTATTTTTAATAGTATCTGCTTCTTAACATCTTAAGACTAGTACAAAACACCTAACATTAATATGCTTACGAACTTAGGATGAATTTTTAAAAGTCCATTTTATTTGTTAATATTGAATGTGTTGAGAATGAAAGTCAACCAAGAGGTAAGCATCAAGGAGCTAGGCATCAAAGAGGTAAATGATAACACGTGAAAATAAAAGATATAGAATGAAGTGATAAATGAACATATGTCTTCCATTTGATGATGAATATGTAGATCTTATTTTAGAATAGATGTGAAGACGTGATTTTCTTTTTCATCTATGTCTTCTCTTTTTCTTATATTTTCCTATAGTGGAGAAATTCCCCTTTTAGCTAAATAACTCTCTTTTTATTGAATTTCTAGGTGGCATCAATGTATTTATGGTTATTAATTAGAATAATGATCATATCAATGACTATTTAAGACCATTGATCAAGACTTTGATAAGATTATTGACCAAGTCCCTTGACCAAAACTGTTGACCAAGACTCTTGACCAAAGGTATTGACTAAGATTTGGTCAAATTTTTAATTTGAGTTTTTCATGGATTTTATGTAATTTAGACTTTCAATTTTTAATGTATTTTTGGAAGGCGTTAAGTCTCAGACAACCGGACCAAACATACGGTTTAAACTGAGGATGAAACCCGATTCCAAAAATATTATATATTCCTTTAAGTATACCATTCTCGTCACCTATTTTTATTTTAACAAATTGCTTCTATAAAATAATCTTTCATCAATCTATTCTAATCAATCCGTGATTGTAGCACATTTTAGGCGTATTTTTTTATATTCAATTAGTTACTAATTTTAGTCTGCTTTGGTGCTCTATGAATAATTGAATATTCATCTCTATAAATCCTTGTATACAAATGAAGAAAGTTTTAAAAAGGAAGTTAAAATTATAGTAAAAAAATGAAAGGAAGTTAATAAAATTACAAGCATCAAATCTATAAATATACACAACACGAGCTTCATCCGGTAACAAAGAAAAAACACAACCAAGAAAGTTATGACGTCATTTGTCTCCGTGATTTCTCTTCTTCTCTCTTTTTCTTTGGCTATTTTCTCAGACGCTGCGTCCTTCCAAAAGCTTCCGGTGCCAGGAAAGAGGTCAGGCCCTGAAGCTTTCGCTTTTGATTCCACCGGAAAAGGTTTCTACACCGGAGTCTCCGGCGGTAAAATCTTAAAATATATACCAGGAAAAGGTTACGTCGATTTTGCCTATATCACGGTATCATCGTAAGTTTATTTAAATTCTTTTAGTAAATTAAAGTGGATTATAACGTTATTATACAACATGGCTTGTTTCTCCTACTGTAAAGTAACATAGAAAAACCTAGGCAGAAAATTTTCAGATACAAATGACATCAGAATTTTAGTCACATGTATACATGCATGATACGATGTTTTTGAAAAGTAAATCCCATAAGAAACTACATTTTCGTCTCACATGCAAAAAAACGAATTAAGGATAATTGGAAATTATATTTGAAACGTGATAGTTGACATTGACAAAAACTTCGTTGTTAAAATACGAATATCTCTATGAACTTCAGTCATATATATTACGTAATGATTTTATCAACCTACTTTTTAATTCACCTTTTCCTTCAAACCATCTAGTCTCTGGATAATAAATGGAATCAGGTTTGGTCAAATATGTTCATATTGTATTATGTAAAATATGAACGTTGAAAACAACCCTAAATGGATTGATGCTACAAACGCTTACTTGAAAAACCTTATATAACCTTTGTGATATTATCTTTGATTATTGTTTTTTCCTAATTTTATAAAATCACATAGTTATGTAGTACTTTCTTGTTCCAATTACTAGTACGGATATGTAACAAGACTTTGTGATTAACAAATCTTTTATGAAACGAAATGGTATATAATGTTACTAATTTTCATACCATTAATGTAATTAATGACGTTGACCCGTGAGTAATCACGTTTTGATGACGGACTGTGTGTAGTTACTAGTTAGTCTTCTTCTCTCATTTAATGTACACGCAACGTCTCGATGTGAAAAAGTCAAAATGATTTGATCAACTCAATTTTCATTATATCTTGTTTTTGGAATATTAAAGTAACATTCCTCAACGTCAATTTTACATATTCTGTCTTGTTATTGCTCTTTTATTTTTTCTTCTAAAAATGGGCAATTTATTATAGAAAGTCGCAGTGGTGCGATGGGGCACTTGGAACCACTTATATGAGCAAATGTGGCCGGCCAGCGGGAATAGCATTCAACAACAAAACAGGAGAGCTCTACGTGGCCGATGCTCCGTTGGGTCTCCACGTCATCCCTCGCGGCGGCGGTTTCGCCAAGAAGATCGCCGACAGCGTTGACGGCAAGCCCTTCTTGTTTCTCGATGGTCTCGACGTTGATCCCACTACTGGCGTCGTCTATTTCACTTCCTTCAGCTCAAAGTTTAGCCCTGGGTAATGTTTCATTGCCCTTCTATTTAAATTAATAAATTTGCCATATATAATATATTCAATAAACAAAATTAATGTATAACCTTTATTTCAAAAGAAAAACTGATCGTAACTGGTATTTGTGTCTGATTTTATCAAATCTTTGACATAGAACCAATGTTTTAAAGATCGGTCGAAACATTTTTTTTTCAAAAAAATGATTCATTGCATAAAACACTTTTATATTTACAACTTTTCAAACTATTAAAGACTTACCTAGACCTAGTTTATTTTTGTAAGGTTATATGTTTTTTTTGTAATGTTATATGTTAATATATCGATGTTATACATTTTGTTTGAATGTTCCTATTTTTCTTAGTATATTATTAACTTCAAAGAAGTTAAAATTTATTTGGTTTTTAGTAATCAGTATGTTTTTATTTTTTTTGTAAACTTACTAATCAATATGTTTGGTTATGCATATAGCGACGTGTTGAAAGCAGTGGCTTCAAAAGACGCTACCGGAAAACTCTTCAAGTACGACCCATCAACAAAGGTCGTGACTGTATTGATGGAAGGTTTAAGTGGCTCAGCCGGTTGTGCCGTTAGCTCAGACGGTTCGTTCGTGCTGGTTAGTCAGTTCACAAAGAGTAACATCAAGAGGTATTGGATCAAGGGACCTAAAGCTGGTTCTTCGGAAGACTTCACTAATGCGGTTTCGAATCCTGACAATATCAAGAGGATCGGTTCTTCTAGAAACTTTTGGGTTGCTTCGGTCGTGAACACAGCCACCGGACCAACAAACCCATCAGCAGTTAAAGTTAGTCATGATGGTAAGGTGCTTCAGACAGTTTCGGTCAAGGATAAGTTTGGAGATACTTTGGTCAGCGAAGTTAATGAGTTCAAAGGAAGACTTTATGTCGGAACCCTCTTTGGTCCTTTTGCCGGAATTATTGACCTATAAATATGTAACATTAGTTTGGTCAGATGGTAATAAAAATAATATAAAGTTTTTAATTCTTCCCTTCCATCAAAACCTACAATTTTTTGTTATAGATAAGCACAACATATGCAATAGATGAGCATAAGAGATGGTCTAAGAGTATTAAGATGCGTTTATGCTTTTAACTAGAAGAAGAATGATGTGTATATTATGCTTTTTAATTTTAATGAAGAAGATGTTTTTATTTACGTAATCGGTTTTGGATAGTATTCTCATAAATCGTATAACAATGGGACTGAACAAGCTTTGCTCATTCCTTATTGGAAAATCACTACACAGAAGACAAAGACAGCAAATCCAGTTTCTGGTTAGGTTCACTGTACTCATAATCATAAGTTTTGGGTTGGGTCCAAACTTTGATAAACCAAAGTGAATCAAACAAACCGGAGAAAATTCAATTTGAGATGACCGGTTTACATAGACTACCCGTCTTCCTCACATTGACTCCCACGAAAATATCTTCAACCGTTATTCTTCCCATCTCTTTCGACCTCCTCCGATTTGATTTCGTCTTCCGGTAGGTTAAAACCTGCCACAATTAGCTAAAGGTTCTCGTTTTAGATCCTCTCTAATTGTTCGTAACGTGTACTCATTAAAATCTATTAAGAACGATTTAAATCTGGTTTATACTTGATTTAAGACCCAAACTTATCAAAAAACAGTGATCGAATATAAATTGGGTTTGTGTTTTTAATGAGTCTAGATCGTAAATCAAATATAAATCTGGTTTAAATTATTTTTAATTACATCTTATTTAGTTAATTATCACATTTAAATGGTTTACGGTTTAATTTTAAATAGTAATCCGATATTAAATCATTTAATTTGATTATTGTGGGAAAATACAAATCGAACTACTTATTCAGAAAAAATAGGTGTAGAACATTATTCTCGCAGAGAAATAGACAGACGTGATAGTTTCGAAGACATTTGGCGCTACATTATATTTACTTAACCAAGCGAATCAAACAAACCGGAGAAAATTAATTTGAGATGACCGGTTTATTGTTTGATCTTTCTACTCTCTCTAGTGATTTCTCGTCATCATTGTCTACCCGTCTTCCTCTCATTGACTCCCACGAAAATATCTTCAACCGTTATTCTTCCCATCTCTTTCGACCTCCTCCGATTTGATTTCGTCTTCCGGTAGGTTAAAACCTGCCACAATTAGCTAAAGGTTTCTCGTTTTAGATCCTCTCTAATTGTTCGTAAAGTGTTCTCTCATTGTCTTGTTACAGTAATAAGATTGAAGCTCAAACGTTTATAATTTGTAATAAATTTAGGAACTTTCAATACGCATGTGAATCCCTTTTGTGCAGTAGATTGATTTCATGAAAAAAGTTTTAATCTTTTCTTTGTTTTCTGTAATCTGTGTGCCTTGTAGATTTTTCCTCTTCTTCTGCTTGCAAATGGTGCTTGAGAGCTCCGTCGCTCTATCACCACGACGGGGACACGGCTTGTTAAGGGACCAGGTTCAGCTTATTAAAAGAAAAGACTCTGGAAGATATGAGATTGTTCCTATAGAGGATCCCTTGTCTTTTGAGAAGGGTTTCTACGCTGTGATTCGTGCTTGCCAGCTGCTGTCTCAGAAGAACGATGGGCTCATCTTGGTTGGGTTGGCTGGTCCTTCTGGAGCTGGGAAGACTGTGTTTACTGAGAAGATACTTAACTTTATGCCTAGTATTGCTATTATAAACATGGATAATTATAATGATGGTACTCGTGTGATTGATGGGAACTTTGATGGTATGTTAACAAACTATCTTGTTATGGTTTGGTTTCGTTCAGTTGTTTCTTTGTTAGGTTATAATGAAATGTTTGCTTTTTTGTTTGTTTGTTGTAGATCCAAGGTTGACTGACTATGATACACTTCTTGAGAATATACATGGCTTAAAGGAGGGGAAGTCTGTTGAGGTTCCATTATATGACTTCAAGTCGAGTTCGAGAATTGGTTATAGGTATTGGTTGTTCCCTTGTGCCACTGTTGAAATGAAGTTGTGGATAGACTGCGTTATAGTATCTGAACAACTGTTTGTTGATTAAGTGGTATACATTTTGCCATGACTTATCTGTTTATTGCTTTTGCATAGAACGCTTGAGGTGCCTAGCTCTCGCGTTGTTATTCTTGAAGGCATATACGCTTTGAGTGAGAAGCTACGGCCTTTGCTCGATCTTCGTGTCTCTGTCACTGGTGGAGTGCATTTTGATCTTGTCAAGCGTGTTTTGCGGGACATTCAACGTGCTGGCCAGGAGCCTGAAGAAATCATTCATCAAATCTCTGAGACGGTTTTCATGCTAATCTTTTTCCTTTCTTTTATTATTGTCCTGATTATCCCTTGCTTATGTGTTTTTCTCCAACCAGGTTTATCCTATGTACAAGGCGTTTATTGAACCTGACCTGAAGACGGCTCATATTAAGATCCAAAACAAGTTTAACCCCTTCAGTGGCTTTCAGAACCCAACATATATTCTAAAGGTTAGTAGGTTTATATTTCTAAAATGTGTATATTGTGGCGCTCTCATATTATCTGCAACTGAAAGTACTACAGCAGCATTTTTGTTCCTGCTTGGAGTAAGTTTTGTTATCTTATTGTAGTCAACGAAGGCTGTAACACCAGAAGAACTGAAAGCAGTTATGTCTGAGGATTTCAAGGAGCGTACAGAGGAAACTTACGACATCTATCTGCTACCACCGGGCGAGGATCCTGAAGCATGCCAATCATACCTCAGAATGAGGAACCGGGATGGAAAATACAATCTCATGTTTGAGGTTTGGTTAATCCTTATCCATACCATTGTTCTTATATGTAAACGCCATATCAGATTATGAACAGATGAATGGGTGGTTGAATGCTTATTGTTCATTGTATTTGCTTTCAGGAGTGGGTTACAGATCGTCCATTTATTATATCACCCAGAATAACTTTTGAAGTCAGTGTTCGCCTTCTCGGAGGATTAATGGCTCTGGGTTATACCATTGCAACAATCTTGAAAAGAAAGAGTCATATCTTTAATGATGACAAAGTTATTGTGAAGACTGATTGGTTGGAACAACTGAACCGGACATATGTTCAGGTAGTATCTGCTTCTCTTGCTCTCTGCAAAAGGTTATACTGTCTTTAGGATGGTATTTTGAAACTAGTAATCAACCTTTTTCATTTTTTTTATTGTGAAGGTACAAGGTAGAGACCGCTCATTCGTCAAAAATGTGGCCAACCAACTAGAACTGGAAGGTTCATATGTTCCACATACATATATTGAACAGATACAGCTGGAGAGGCTTGTGAATGATGTTATGGTATGTGTTGTGCTTTATTACACATTGATCCGGTTGATTGTGTCGTGATTGTAGTTTGATATGTTTCAGGCTTTGCCAGATGACTTGAAGACAAAACTTAGCTTAGATGATGATACGGTTTCAAGCCCTCAAGAAGTCCTCTCAAGAGCGTCTGCTGATAGTCGAATGAAGTATCTTCACGGGTATCCTCTATTCCTTCTCCTGGATTAGCTTATTTTGAGAAAAAGACAGGAATCTAAGAATAAAGACGACATATGTTACATCAGGGAATCATCTGACTTGTGTATTGATGCACATTTTAACAGCGGTGTATCACAGTCTTACACAAATGAAAGACACAAAGTCTTACCTAATTTGACAAGGCTTGCTGTTAACAATAGAATTTTAGATGCCAGGGCCCCTGCTTCACCAGCCACTCTTCCAAGTCAGGTAAATTAGTTTCTGTTTTAGTGCCCTGAGATCATAAGTTTGGCTCACAATTAGTATAACTGAACATATGATGTTCTGTAGGGTGTTATCACTCAGCTATTAGACCAAATATCAACACTGAACGAGAGGATGGATGACTTCACATCCCGCATCGAAGAGTTGAATTCCAAGATCCCGAACAGGATTGCTGCTTCAGGTAGTCAACACAACTTGGCTTTACCAATGGAAAATGGTAATGGCTCCCTCTTAACATTTTCCTCGTCCTCATCTCAGCTTGTAAGGGAATCTCCTCTGATGGAAGAGGTACGTTTTGGAACTCTTTACATTCTCAATCTTATTCTTGAACTTCTTTACTCCAATAGAATCAACAGAGCATCAGATGCTTAGATATAGCTTTAGTGATTTTTGTGTACTTTTATCACCGGGACAGGTTATACTGGTTGCTCGAGGACAACGTCAGATAATGCATCAAGTGGACACGTTTAGCAATCTCCTTCGGGAGTATGTTGGAGAAAGGTCTCGCATAGAGAGACTAGACAGCAACAGAACAAACAGCGCAACACAGAACCTCGAAGCCTCCACTTTACCTGTTCTTCTTGCTGTGGCCATTGGCTGTCTCGGCGTTTTTGCCTACAGTCGTCTCAAGTAGTTGCTGTAACAGTTAGTTACTTCCTTTTTTTTTTTGTCAACTTTCTCTTTTTCATTAGAGAAGCCAATGGGCACAATTACAAACAGATCCAACTATTACATTTTTTATATTAAGCTCAAAAGAAACCCAACAACAAAGATAAGATTTAATGCATGATTGACACGTTGCTTGTCGCCGTAGCTTCTTTCCTGCAGAACCGTGGAAAGAAGAGACGGTGTCGGAAGCTTTGTCGGAATCTCAACAATCTTCCTACGATTCAGTTGAATTCTGCTTGCACGTTCTTCAATCCCTTCAATCGCTGATGATCATAAAGTTTTCTTCTCCAATTGACGGATGTTATTCCAGAGAAAAGTTTCAGAAGAACAAGAACATGACCTTGTCGGAACACCACCATTAAAGCAGCTCCAACTCTTATGTGTACTGCACTTGATTCGTAAAGCAAAATCCAAATCTTAAACTTTGATTATCATGGATACTTCGTCTTAACACAAAAATGAAAATTGATACCACTTTAAATTAAAGCCCAAGCGTTTCCATTCAAACAGAGATTCAATCTCATGATCAAACGATATAACTAAAGCAAAGTAGAAGAAGAAGAGTTTTGATAAAATACTTT
This sequence comes from Moricandia arvensis, assembly GCA_905132765.1. Lineage (NCBI taxonomy): Eukaryota > Viridiplantae > Streptophyta > Magnoliopsida > Brassicales > Brassicaceae > Moricandia > Moricandia arvensis. Next base: position 60,787 of record CAJHQP010003527.1, read on the forward strand.
ATTAAAACAAATTGAAAAAACAGAAATAAATTAAAAAAATGATGATTTGTTCTGTTTTTCAATTGAAACACAATAAAATTACAAAAGTGAACATGTTGCAAAATTCGTCAAAACGAAGATAAGATTTTGCCTTGCAAAAAGAAAAATCGATCACTTAGATCGAATATTATACAAAAACAAAACAAGAGTCTCATCTCCTTCTCCGTAAAAGATAGTAGTGAGAGAAAGGAGAAGAGGAGATAGACTTATCTGTAATAGTTAGTTATTTCACTATGTAAAATAGTGGCAATCAGTCCTGACAAAGAGACTGATTCGTATATAATCATTATGCAATGTTAATACACAGTAGATGAAGCAAGTCCTTTAACACCTTCAACAACTTGATCCTCTTAAATCTAGGCCTAAAGTATAGGCTAATTTATTAAGAAGTAAGAAATATAGAGGACCTACTGTGTAATATAGAGAGAGATACAACAACTCCTAACATCGTCCATCAATCATCATCGTCTTCATCGTTAGCTTTCCGTTCCGATGATTCTCTTTCTTCAGATCGAAACGTCAAAACTCAAACTTTGAGCTCAATTCATCACATTGCAAGCCATCTTCTCCTCCTCCTCTCAGAAAACCCTAATTGAACCGCCTCTGTTCTTGTCTTCCATCGAAGAAAGCCTTTGAAGCTGGTATTGATCTGATCTAACATTCTGAGCTGAAAAGTTTCTTCCTTTCTGAATCAATTCCACAAAGGGATAGTCTTTAGCGAAGCAAACCCCACCCAAATCTCCTGGGAAACTTCGAAATGAATCTTCTTTATTGGGCAAGCATAGCTAACGAGGAGGAAGATCCCATAACTCTTTGAGATGAGTCGCTCTCCATCCTTCTCCGTGAAGCCTGAGCTCAGCATCAAACCCAATCTCGAGTCTTTATCACGATGGGTTCACTCCTTCTGCATCATGAGATTCGATCTCGAACAAGGCCAGATCTTGGAAGAGTCTTACCCACCAGGCTGCCTCTCACAAGAAGAAGAGATCGAAGTCTCATTCAACTCCTTCCCTGACTCCGTCTCTCAGAAACACAACCGTTCCAGCATCCACGACTGCATTTTCTTCTTCCGGTTACGTAAGGATAACGATAGGTTCTTGTATGGTTACGTGTTTAATAGACAAAGACATGACGAGAGGTTGAAACGAGGAGGTGAGCAAAAGTCTGTTGTGATACTATCACACAGACCTTACTCTAGTGTGTTTAGACCGTTGTTGCAAATCATTGGTCCTTTGTATTTTGATGTTGGGAACAAAGCTATTGAACATGTTGCTGGTTTTGTCTCTATGTGGCCTCCACCTGTGCCTGGTAAGCTCATGGAGTTGCCTATTGGTAACGCTATGCTTAAAGTGAACTTACCTCCTGCTCATAGTCTTCCTTTGGAGAATGGTGTTTTGTATGAGGAGTCTGCTTCCTCCATGGCTCCTTTGCTTCCCACGAATCAGTCTGTTCCTCAAGGACTGTTCCATGACGCGGATCTATTTGGGATTTACAGAGGGTTGTTGTTGCAGCTTTGGACTCTATGGGAGTTGTTATTGATAGGTGAGCCTATTCTTATCATAGCGCCGACGCCTCCACAGTGTTCAGAGGCTGTTGCTTGTCTTGTGAGTTTGGTTGCGCCGTTGTTTTGTAGCGTTGACTTTAGACCGTATTTCACTATACATGATCCAGGCTTTGCTCGGTTAAACTCACTCCGGGAAGGAGACACTTTCCCTCCTATGGTTTTGGGTGTTACCAATCTCTTTTTCCTTAAAGCGCTTCGTAATATGCCACATGTTGTCTCTGTTGGAACACCTTCTCTGAACTCAAACCGTGTACCGTTTTCAAGTAGGTCTGCTGGTAGATTATCCGGTGGTAAATCCGAAGGGTTAGGTGTTCAACAGCTTTCTTTGAGAAGGTTCTCTCCTACAAACTTGCTAAATGCTGTTAAGCTTCGACGAGATGGACCTTTGTGTCTAATGACGGAGCACAAGGAAGCTCTCTGGACGACTTACTCTGCGATAACAAAGCCAGATACTTCGGTTTTGAATAGACTTGTTGATGCTGGGATGTCTCCTAGAGTTGAGGAATCAATGTCTGTTGTGAATAATGAGATTCTGAGACGGCATTTCTTGGAGTTAACCACGAACTTCTTGGCTCCTTTTGGTCCTTATTTCCAGGTTAACGCCCCTTCTGATGGATCTTCCCCTTATGTCGCCCCTCCTGCGCTCCCACCATTCAGTGCTGATGAGTTTCTTATAAACTTATCTGCGAGAGGTATTGGGAAGTTTTTGTCTAAACGCATGAAATCAAACTGGCCTGACTTGTATAGGTATATACAGTCTTTCTCCTTACTAATAAAACATCATTTGAGTTTGACAATCTTTTGAGTTACTAATAAACTATTGTTTCCAGGCGGTTTCTACAAGGGCCTAATTTTGTTCCTTGGTTCCAAAGACGGCGTGCAGTTGCTGAGCAAGAACAACGTAGACTATGGAAGCTAGCTAGAATGAGGACTGATATGCGGCTGATTACATCTCAGATGAATGAAATTGAAGCTGTGGATTCCTTTGATGCCATTGAGAAGTACATTAATGAGGAAGTCAAGGTATGTGTATCTTCCTCTTGTGACTCTTAGTTGCATGGCCATGTTAGAGTTAGCTAGCATTCTGTGATGATAGCCATGAACCAGTTCCCTCTGGAGCTGAACCGAACACTGATAAGATACTAAAAACAATCTTTTGCAGTCGAGGGAATCAGGAGGAGGCGGTGCAGATTCAGAAGCAAGTTTTGAGAAACTAAAGAAGGATTTACAGGCGGTATTCAGTGTACTACCAAAGGACATGCAGGAACTGTTGCTTTCAAATCCGCAAAGAGCATCACTACTTCAAGATCCATTAGATCTCCAATGATTCATCTTTTTTTTCACTAGAGGAATTCTGGTTCCCTTTTCTTAAGTTCTGTTTCATTCTTTTAACAATGTCAAAAGAAAATTGTTCATCTTCCTTAGTTGTTTCTTAGCTTTCTTCTCCACTTAACTCATGAAACATGAGAATCAAGCAACACTGGATTCACTGATCATTGCACTGTTTCTCTAAGAGAAGTTCTTCTAGGTCCAAAGAAACCAAATTATCTTACAGGTCCTTTAGATATGTCAGTGTAAGTTAAACATGATTGAGTTGTCTCTCTTTAGAGTTCACAACATCAGCTATACTTCAAGGCATCAAATTTCTCATGGAAACCTCAAAACTGAGGGACCAAAAAATTTGAATAAAAAGCGTAACGCCGTTGCCGGGGATCGAACCCGGGTCACCCGCGTGACAGGCGGGAATACTTACCACTATACTACAACGACTTTGTTGTTTGCTTCTGTTATTCTTAAATTATAACTGTTATTATTAATGATTACTCAGACCCCTTTGGTTAACAAGCAACATAAGTCACAATGTATGAATGAAGTTGAATATACCAATCAAGACAGAAACATGAAGAAATCAAGTGTTTGCAACCAAATAAACACACATCATCTGTGCAATGACAATACCTGTCAACAGTCACACATACCAAACCAATTGATTCCGACCTTAAATACTTAAAAAACCACCAGTTACTTTCGAAAAAAGAAGAAACAAACTTACTCTCCAACAAAAAAATGGCTTCTTATATTCTATTTATCACTCTCTCAATCTCCATGTCTCCAATCTTTCTACAACTGGTTCTCGCTCAAGTCCCAGCTACATGTGCCTCCATGCTTCTTTCCTTTGCTCAATGTGGTCCATTCGTGCAAGGCTTCCCTGTTGTGACGGCTTAAACCAGATCTATAGCCAACAACCAACTTGTCTCTGTCTATTACTAAACAACACTTCTACTTTGTCTCCTGCTTTTCCAATCAATCAAACTCTTGCTCTACAACTGGCTCCTCTTTGCAACATTCCAGCCACTTCATCCTCTTGCTCCTCTTCTAATATGTGAATTTATTCACAAAGTTAATAAAATTATATTGTTTTCTTTGAAACTTATAACATTATTGGTTGTAGGAGTAGAAGCGCCTAGTGATTCCTCCTCAGTTTCTCCACCACCTGCCAGCTCAACCGTTTCTCAAGTCTCTCTAGGTGCGAAGAACAACTCTAGAGTCGCGGGTACGCATCTGCATCTAAACCAAACACACAAAAAAAAGAGTTAACATGTCAACAAGAATTGTTACTAATTTCATTTTACTTCATCAGCGACCCAAGTGGCTCAAATGGCACCAAGACCCACTAGCTTTCTGGGGCTAGGTTATGGTCTGAGATCCTCTGGCTCCGAGTCTAAGATTCAGCTAGTCATCATCGCACTCGCAACAACCCTACAAACTCTCCTCATATGAATCTATCTGCATAATTAACTACCATCTTGGTTTAGCTACATTCACCTGTTTCAAGAAGAGATTCTTCTGTATGTTTCTTAACGTTTACAGTTTTCTTGAAATGAAAATCAAGAAACAGAACAATGACAAACAACACTTTTTGGTTTAATAATCACTTCTTTGATTCTGTAACATTATGAACAGAACAAGCTCATGATATACTTTAAACACATCTAAAACACAAAACTTAAAACTATTCCAAACTAGGCGCCACTTCTGTCGGATTAGACTCAAACACATCTTCAGAGCTCGAACCCTCTGCTTCATCAAGAAGGTCACGTGACTCCATCGCCTCCTTATAAACTGGCGTCTCCTTGAAGTCCGTTGCACCTTCGTTATACGTCCCCGCCGCAATACCACCGGAGACTACCTGTTACACCATCAAACGCATGTAACAGTATTACATATTGATCAAACTGTTTGATTTGGTTTAGTGTAAACCATTTATTTAACCGGTTATTGTAAACCCTCCGTACATATAAACAGACTAACAGACTCTGTAACCGAACAACAGATCATTTTCATCTTCTATAACGTGGTATCAGAGCCCGATTAGATACACGGTTTACAATAAACCAATCATATACTTACCGCGAAGAGGATCCCGAAAGCCCATAGGTATTGAACGAAGAAGCCTAAACCATCCCATTGAGGACCTTCGAATGGATCCGGTTCAAGCCCAGGAAGATCCTTAACCGAGATCTTTGGCGCGTCTTTTGGATCACCTCTGAAGCGAGTGTTCACTGCGAACCTATCTTCGTCATCGTCGTAGGTGGTTTCGATCTGAGACTGCGTGTTCTCGTCGTAAAGACCGTTTTTGCTTTCTTCTGTCTGTTCTTTGGTCGTTGTCGGGACGAGGGTACGACGCTTCTTGCTGTCGAACCGACCGGTTTGGGAGGATGTTTTTTTGGAGGCAGAGACTATGTGAAGACGGGTTCTCGATGGGTAATGGAGACTGGAGATGGAGAAGGGGTTACGAGAAGAGTCGGTGAGATCTAGGCAGCGGAGGCTAGCTCCTCGGCCACCGGTGAGAGACATTTGTGTGTTTTGTTGTGTGGATATGTGAGAGAGTGAAGCAACGAAGATAAGGAAGGATACATACGGGTCTCTTATTTTTTAATGGTTGGGCTAATCCATTTTTTTTATGAATGTTTAATTTCTTATGATTTTTTTCTTTTGTCATAGCATCACCAAACA